>JAWNPJ010000083.1:290000-297500 GCA_035047585.1 Drosophila monieri | reverse complement strand
AGGTCAAGGTCAAGGTCCAGGTCAAGGTCAAGGCAAAGTCAAGGTCAAGGCTCAAAGCTCAAAGCTCAAAGGTCAAGATCAAAGATCAAAGGTCAAAGGTCAAGGAAAGGTCAAGGTCAAAGGTCAAAGGTCAAAGGTTAAAGGTTAAAGGTTAAAGGTTAAAGGTTAAAGGTTAAAGGTTAAAGGTTAAAGGTTAAAAGGTTAAAGGTTAAAGGTTAAAGGTTAAAGGTTAAAGGTTGAAGGTTAAAGGTTAAAGGTTGAAGGTTAAAGGTTAAAGGTTAAAGGTTAAAGGTTAAAGGTTAAAGGTTAAAGGTTAAAGGTTAAAGGTTAAAGGTTGAAGGTTAAAGGTTAAAGGTTAAAGGTTAAAGGTTAAAGGTTAAAGGTTAAAGGTTAAAGGTTAAAGGTTAAAGGTTAAAGGTTAAAGGTTAAAGGTTAAAGGTTAAAGGTTAAAGGTTAAAGGTTAAAGGTTAAAGGTTAAAGGTTAAAGGTTAAAGGTTAAAGGTTAAAGGTTAAAGGTTAAAGGTTAAAGGTTAAAGGTTAAAGGTTAAAGGTTAAAGGTTAAAGGTTAAAGGTTAAAGGTTAAAGGTTAAAGGTTAAAGGTTAAAGGTTAAAGGTTAAAGGTTAAAGGTTAAAGGTTAAAGGTTAAAGGTTAAAGGTTGAAGGTTGAAGGTCAAAGGTCAAAGGTCAAAGGTCAAAGGTCAAAGGTCAAAGGTCAAAGGTCAAAGGTCAAAGGTCAAAGGTCAAAGGTCAAAGGTCAAAGGTCAAAGGTCAAAGGTCAACGGTCAACGGTCAACGGTCAAGGTCAAGGTCAAGGTCAAGGTCAATGTCAAGGTCAAGGGTCAAGTGTCAAGGGTCAAGGGCCAAAGGACAAAGGTCAAAGGTGAAAGGTCAAAGGAAAAAGGTCAAAGAAAGGTCAAGGTCGAGGTCAAGGTCAAGGCAAAGTCAAGGTCAAGGTTCAAAGCTCAAAGCTCAAAGCTCAAAGCTCAAAGGTCAAGATCAAAAATCAGAGATCAAAGGTCAAAGGTCAAGGAAAGGTCAAGGTCAAAGGTCAAAGGTCAAAGGTTAAAGGTTAAAGGTTAAAGGTCACACAGGCTCGGCCCTTCTTTAACTCTGGAGTAGATTACTGCGGCCCCATATGGATTCATCACAAGATTCGAGGAAAACGACCCGACAAGGCCTATATCGCAGTGTTCTGTTGCTTCGCCACGAAAACAATTCATTTGGAGTTGGTGAGCGACCTCACAACAGACGCCTTTTTGGCCGCTCTCCGCCGATTTCTTGGACGTCGGGGGAAGTGCCAAAACATTCATTGCGATAATGCAACATATTTTATTGGAGCCAACAATAAATTAAAAGAGCTCGAAATCAGCATCTTCTCAACCAATGCGCAGGACACCATAATTCAGCATTGCAACAAAAGAGAAATAAACTTCAAATTCATTCCCCCACGAGCACCATCCTTCGGTGGCCTATGGGAAGCTGCGGTGAAATCCGCAAAACGGCTGCTTGTATCAATTACAGCCACGGCGTCTTTGACGTTTGAAGAACTCAACACTATGGTCGTTGAAGTTGAAGCAATCCTCAATTCACGCCCGATTACTCCCATGTCATCAGACCCCACTGACGAATCAGCTTTAACGCCAGGACACTTCCTGATTGGAGAACCACTAGCTGCTCCTCCTGATACCAACATCATTCCGGGCGGCAAGCCATTAATAAAAAGATGGGAACTGGTATCACGACTGAAGCACGCCTTTTGGAAACAATGGTCATGTGAGTACCTGCAAGAACTTCAGAATCGGCACAAATGGAAGCATGCATCTCCGAATATTAAAGAGGGATTGTTAGTCCTTATAAAAGAGGACAACGTGCCTGTAATGAGCTGGCCTATGGGAAGAGGTCTCAAAACCTATCCCGGACCGGACAACCTCGTTCGGGTAGTGGACATCAAAACGTCATCTGGAGTATTCAAGAGACCAGTGACTCGGCTAGCGCCACTATTCCCAAAAGAAATCAACAACAAGCGCCCATTAGACGACACCCTCAAGGCGGACCAGTCTGATGAGCCGCCTGTACAACGCAAAAGGGGAATCCTCTCATCAATGCCTGTGATCCTAGCGCTTATGTTGTTACTTCCACTAGCAATGGCAACGCCAATTAAGGTAACGGAGTTCAGTAATAAGCCAGGAATATTCTACGAACGGTTGGGAACCACGAGAATGGTAGTTTCATAATGGACAATGATAGTATACTACGACTTGGATCCCTACTGGAATGATATGAAGGTACTTTCAGTTGGAGTAACGGAGCTCGCACACAAATGCCAGGAATTGACAAACGTAGCAGCATGCAGTTCCATCCTAGACCATTTTAAACATATAGTTGCAGAGCTTGAGGCAGGAAATAACCTGATGCATCACTCTCGGCAACGTAGATCACCGTTTAATATTGTTGGAACTATAGCCAATTCATTATTCGGTGTACTCGACGCCACATACGCAGAAGATATGGCCAACACTATCACTAAGGTGAAGGGTAACGAGGACTTCCTCCTACAAGTGCTTCAGAACCAGACGTCCATTGTTGACTCCACCATCAATTTGGTGCGAAAAGGAAGGGTGGCTACAAACAACCGCTTACGACCTTTGGAACAACAGATGACCCTCGTAAATAAGCAACGAGGACAGTACCAAGGTGCACATTTAGAGCAAGCGTTTATGATCCTCACGACACAATTGAATCTACTTGCAAATGGCTTACAGCGAATGCAGAGTGAGATAACTAATGTATTGACTGATGTGCGCCATGGAACAAACAGTCCAATATTAATATCACCTACACAGTTACGAGACCAGCTCGACCAAATGCGGGATCATTTACCACCCGACCAGATCTTGCCAGTCGCCACAACGGATATTGTGCAGCTCTACAAAATAATGTATGCGCAAGGCAGTACGACTGATACTCACGCCATTTTTCGAATAACAATACTATTGGTGTCGTCAGAATTTTTGGATGTCTTCAGCATCATGCCCATTCCAATATGGGAATCGAAAGGTTGGACGCTGTACAATCTTCAGACACCGATCATAGCTGTCAATGCCCATAGAGATCGTTTTATTGGGTTTACTGAGGACGAATTCAAAAGATGCACATCTATAAAAATTGAACAGCATATTTGTTTCAATCACTTAACGGCATACAATGTTGACAGTAGATGCGAATTCCAGTTATTTAATAACAAGACTGGAACTGAATGTCACAGAAATCCTGTGCATTCTAGCATGGTGTGGTTAAAAACTCACCAATCTAACCAATGGATCTTCGCAACTAAGGACTCCATGGAACTTCAGGCTGTATGCAGTGGAGTCTCATCAACAGTCAACATAAAGGCGACTGGTATGCTGAACTTGCCCATTGGTTGCACAGCACGCAATGTCAATATAAGTTTGACTACATTCGGCACTATGACCACTGAAGTACAAACTTCGTTCAGTCGATTCGGAAATATTTCCGAGCCCATAAAGCCCATAGAGGAAACATCAGAAGTCGGGTTAAGGGCCCAATCACCAAGTACGGCCGACACAGAATTAGAGATTCTACAACATCGGTTAGCCGATATACAAAAAAAGGATGCACCGTACCAACTGGACCACCAGACAACCATGTCGTACACAGCATTTGCCATTTCAGTCATCATACTGATACTGATAAGCATTCTCGTCATGCGACACAGACGGTCTATTTGGACGCCAAAACCTAAAGGGACTACAAGAAGTTCAACTCCCGAACCTACCCCAAGACAGTTCACTATAGAGCTGGACGACGGTTGAACACCTGTTCAACGGCCGGGAGAATGTTAAGTCATAAGCATTTAATATTTATGTCACAAGAACACACTATACACATAACAAAAACACAAGTACAATAAATATATAATAAAGAAAATATTAGGTCAAAGCCTACATTAAAAACGATGAACATTGAGAAACCAAACACTACAGAAACAACAAACTGAAAAAGCAGCAAGAACTGCTGACATTATAATTTAATGCAACCGACAAAATATTGCAGAATTACACTTTTAAAATTGTTAATTTATCATTTTTATGTTTTTGCTATATTTCCATTAATTTACCACCTAAGCAATATCTATGTATCAAATTAGCTATAAATATTGAACCGTTATATGAATAAAGTCAGTCTCAGACAAACCTATTCTGAACTCATCTCTTTCTCCACGTCCAATTTGTTCAAGTGCAAGTTGCGGCAACAACCCAGCAATCGGTTTATGTACCCTTTCCTTACATTCAAACATTTCAGATTAACATAAAGGTTAAAGGGTAAAGGTTAAAGGTTAAAGGTTAAAGGTTAAAGGTTAAAGGTTAAAGGTTAAAGGTTAAAGGTTAAAGGTTAAAGGTTAAAGGTTAAAGGTTAAAGGTTAAAGGTTAAAGGTTAAAGGTTAAAGGTTAAAGGTTAAAGGTTAAAGGTTAAAGGTTAAAGGTTAAAGGTTAAAGGTTAAAGGTTAAAGGTTAAAGGTTAAAGGTTAAAGGTTAAAGGTTAAAGGTTAAAGGTTAAAGGTTAAAGGTTAAAGGTTAAAGGTTAAAGGTTAAAGGTTAAAGGTTAAAGGTTAAAGGTAAAAGGTTAAAGGTTAAAGGTTAAAGGTTAAAGGTTAAAGGTTAAAGGTTAAAGGTTAAAGGTTAAAGGTAAAAGGTCAAAGGTCAAACGTCAAAGGTCAAAGGTCAAAGGTCAAAGGTCAAAGGTCAAAGGTCAAAGGTCAAAGGTCAAAGGTCAAACGTCAAAGGTCAAAGGTCAACGGTCAACGGTCAACGGTCAACGGTCAACGGTCAA
This sequence comes from Drosophila monieri, assembly GCA_035047585.1. Classification (NCBI taxonomy): domain Eukaryota; kingdom Metazoa; phylum Arthropoda; class Insecta; order Diptera; family Drosophilidae; genus Drosophila; species Drosophila monieri. The sequence continues at coordinate 292,649 of JAWNPJ010000083.1, read as the reverse complement.
CGGTCAACGGTCAACGGTCAAGGTCAAGGTCAAGGTCAAGGTCAAGGTCAAGGTCAAGGTCAAGGTCAAGGTCAAGGTCAAGGTCAATGTCAAGGTCAAGGGTCAAGGGTCAAGGGCCAAAGGTCAAAGGACAAAGGTCAAAGGTGAAAGGTCAAAGGAAAAAGGTCAAAGAAAGGTCAAGGTCGAGGTCAAGGTCAAGGTCAAGGACAAGGTCAAGGTCAAGGCAAAGTCAAGGTCAAGGTTCAAAGCTCAAAGCTCAAAGGTCAAGATCAAAAATCAAAGATCAAAGGTCAAAGGTCAAAGGTCAAGGAAAGGTCAAGGTCAAAGGTCAAAGGTCAAAGGTCAAAGGTTAAAGGTTAAAGGTTAAAGGTTAAAGGTTAAAGGTTAAAGGTTAAAGGTTAAAGGTTAAAGGTTAAAGGTTAAAGGTTAAAGGTTAAAGGTTAAAGGTTAAAGGTTAAAGGTTAAAGGTTAAAGGTTAAAGGTTAAAGGTTAAAGGTTAAAGGTTAAAGGTTAAAGGTTAAAGGTTAAAGGTTAAAGGTTGAAGGTTAAAGGTTAAAGGTTAAAGGTTAAAGGTTAAAGGTTAAAGGTTAAAGGTTAAAGGTTAAAGGTTAAAGGTTAAAGGTTAAAGGTTAAAGGTTAAAGGTTAAAGGTTAAAGGTTAAAGGTTAAAGGTTAAAGGTTAAAGGTTAAAGGTTAAAGGTTAAAGGTTAAAGGTTAAAGGTTAAAGGTTAAAGGTTAAAGGTTAAAGGTTAAAGGTTAAAGGTTAAAGGTTGAAGGTCAAAGGTCAAAGGTCAAAGGTCAAAGGTCAAAGGTCAAAGGTCAAAGGTCAAAGGTCAAAGGTCAAAGGTCAAAGGTCAAAGGTCAAAGGTCAAAGGTCAAAGGTCAAAGGTCAAAGGTCAAAGGTCAAAGGTCAAAGGTCAAAGGTCAAAGGTCAAAGGTCAACGGTCAACGGTCAACGGTCAACGGTCAAGGTCAAGGTCAAGGTCAATGTCAAGGTCAAGGGTCAAGTGTCAAGGGTCAAGGGCCAAAGGACAAAGGTCAAAGGTGAAAGGTCAAAGGAAAAAGGTCAAAGAAAGGTCAAGGTCGAGGTCAAGGTCAAGGTCAAGGTCAAGGTCAAGGCAAAGTCAAGGTCAAGGTTCAAAGCTCAAAGCTCAAAGCTCAAAGGTCAAGATCAAAAAATCAAAGATCAAAGGTCAAAGGTCAAAGGTCAAGGAAAGGTCAAGGTCAAAGGTCAAAGGTCAAAGGTTAAAGGTTAAAGGTTAAAGGTTAAAGGTTAAAGGTTAAAGGTTAAAGGTTAAAGGTTAAAGGTTAAAGGTTAAAGGTTAAAGGTTAAAGGTTAAAGGTTAAAGGTTAAAGGTTAAAGGTTAAAGGTTAAAGGTTAAAGGTTAAAGGTTAAAGGTTAAAGGTTAAAGGTTAAAGGTTAAAGGTTAAAGGTTAAAGGTTAAAGGTTAAAGGTTAAAGGTTAAAGGTTAAAGGTTAAAGGTTAAAGGTTAAAGGTTAAAGGTTAAAGGTTAAAGGTTAAAGGTTAAAGGTTAAAGGTTAAAGGTTAAAGGTTAAAGGTTAAAGGTTAAAGGTTAAAGGTTAAAGGTTAAAGGTTAAAGGTTAAAGGTTAAAGGTTAAAGGTTAAAGGTTAAAGGTTAAAGGTTAAAGGTTAAAGGTTAAAGGTTAAAGGTTAAAGGTTAAAGGTTAAAGGTTAAAGGTTAAAGGTTAAAGGTTAAAGGTTAAAGGTTAAAGGTTAAAGGTTAAAGGTTAAAGGTTAAAGGTTAAAGGTTAAAGGTTAAAGGTTAAAGGTTAAAGGTTAAAGGTTAAAGGTTAAAGGTTAAAGGTTAAAGGTTGAAGGTTAAAGGTTAAAGGTTAAAGGTTAAAGGTTAAGGGTTAAAGGTTAAAGGTTAAAGGTCAAAGGTCAAGGAAAGGTCAAGGTCAAAGGTCAAAGGTCAAAGGTCAAAGGTCAAAGGTTAAAGGTTAAAGGTTAAAGGTTAAAGGTTAAAGGTTAAAGGTTAAAGGTTAAAGGTTAAAGGTTAAAGGTTAAAGGTTAAAGGTTAAAGGTTAAAGGTTAAAGGTTAAAGGTTAAAGGTTAAAGGTTAAAGGTTAAAGGTTAAAGGTTAAAGGTTAAAGGTTAAAGGTTAAAGGTTAAAGGTTAAAGGTTAAAGGTTAAAGGTTAAAGGTTAAAGGTTAAAGGTTAAAGGTTAAAGGTTAAAGGTTAAAGGTTAAAGGTTAAAGGTTAAAGGTTAAAGGTTAAAGGTTAAAGGTTAAAGGTTAAAGGTTAAAGGTTAAAGGTTAAAGGTTAAAGGTTAAAGGTTGAAGGTTGAAGGTCAAAGGTCAAAGGTCAAAGGTCAAAGGTCAAAGGTCAAAGGTCAAAGGTCAAAGGTGAAAGGTCAAAGGAAAAAGGTCAAAGAAAGGTCAAGGTCGAGGTCAAGGTCAAGGTCAAGGTCAAGGCAAAGTCAAGGTCAAGGTTCAAAGCTCAAAGCTCAAAGCTCAAAGGTCAAGATCAAAGGTCAAAGGTCAAGGAAAGGTCAAGGTCAAAGGTCAAAGGTTAAAGGTTAAAGGTTAAAGGTTAAAGGTTAAAGGTTAAAGGTTAAAGGTTAAAGGTTAAAGGTTAAAGGTTAAAGGTTAAAGGTTAAAGGTTGAAGGTTAAAGGTTAAAGGTTAAA
>JAWNPJ010000083.1:262500-265000 GCA_035047585.1 Drosophila monieri | reverse complement strand
AGGTTAAAGGTTAAAGGTTAAAGGTTAAAGGTTAAAGGTTAAAGGTTAAAGGTTAAAGGTTAAAGGTTAAAGGTTAAAGGTTAAAGGTTAAAGGTTAAAGGTTAAAGGTTAAAGGTTAAAGGTTAAAGGTTAAAGGTTAAAGGTTAAAGGTTAAAGGTTAAAGGTTAAAGGTTAAAGGTTAAAGGTTAAAGGTTAAAGGTTAAAGGTTAAAGGTTAAAGGTTAAAGGTTAAAGGTTAAAGGTTAAAGGTTAAAGGTTAAAGGTTAAAGGTTAAAGGTTAAAGGTTAAAGGTTAAAGGTTAAAGGTTAAAGGTTAAAGGTTAAAGGTTAAAGGTTAAAGGTTAAAGGTTAAAGGTTAAAGGTTAAAGGTTAAAGGTCAAAGGCCAAAGGCCAAAGGTCAAAGGTCAAGGTCAAGGTCAGGGTCAAAGCACACAAGTCAAAGGTCGAGGTCAAGGTCATGGTCATGGTCATGGTCATGGTCAAGGTCAAAGGTCAAGGTCAAGGTCAAGGTCAAGGTCAAGGTCAAAGGTCAAAGGTCAAAGGTCAAAGGTCAAAGGTCAAAGGTCAAAGGTCAAAGGTCAAAGGTCAAAGGTCAAGATCAAAAATCAAAGATCAAAGGTCAAAGGTCAAAGGTCAAGGAAAGGTCAAGGTCAAAGGTCAAAGGTCAAAGGTCAAAGGTTAAAGGTTAAAGGTTAAAGGTTAAAGGTTAAAGGTTAAAGGTTAAAGGTTAAAGGTTAAAGGTTAAAGGTTAAAGGTTAAAGGTTAAAGGTTAAAGGTTAAAGGTTAAAGGTTAAAGGTTAAAGGTTAAAGGTTAAAGGTTAAAGGTTAAAGGTTAAAGGTTAAAGGTTAAAGGTTAAAGGTTAAAGGTTAAAGGTTAAAGGTTAAAGGTTAAAGGTTAAAGGTTAAAGGTTAAAGGTTAAAGGTTAAAGGTTAAAAGGTTAAAGGTTAAAGGTTAAAGGTTAAAGGTTAAAGGTTAAAGGTTAAAGGTTAAAAGGTTAAAGGTTAAAGGTTAAAGGTTAAAGGTTAAAGGTTAAAGGTTAAAGGTTAAAGGTTAAAGGTTAAAGGTTAAAGGTTAAAGGTTAAAGGTTAAAGGTTAAAGGTTAAAGGTTAAAGGTTAAAGGTTAAAGGTTAAAGGTTAAAGGTTAAAGGTTAAAGGTTAAAGGTTAAAGGTTAAAGGTTAAAGGTTAAAGGTTAAAGGTCAAAGGCCAAAGGCCAAAGGTCAAGGTCAAGGTCAGGGTCAAAGCACACAGGTCAAAGGTCGAGGTCAAGGTCATGGTCATGGTCATGGTCATGGTCAAGGTCAAAGGTCAAGGTCAAGGTCAAGGTCAAGGTCAAGGTCAAAGGTCAAAGGTCAAAGGCCAAAGGTCAAGGTCAAGGTCAAGGTCAAGGTCAAGGTCAAGGTCAAAGGTTAAAGGTTAAAGGTTAAAGGTCAAAGGTCAAAGGTCAAAGGTCAAGGTCAAGGTCAAGGTCAAGGTCAAAGGACAAAGGTCAAAGGTCAAGGTCAAGGTCATGGTCATGGTCAAGGTCAAGGTCAAGGTCAAGGTCAAAGGTCAAAGGTCAAAGGTCAAAGGTCAAAGGTCAAAGGTCAAAGGTCATGGTCAAGGTCAAGGTCAAGGTCAAGGTCAAGGTCAAGGTCCAGGTCAAGGTCAAGGCAAAGTCAAGGTCAAGGTTCAAAGCTCAAAGCTCAAAGCTCAAAGCTCAAAGGTCAAGATCAAAAATCAAAGATCAAAGGTCAAAGGTCAAGGAAAGGTCAAGGTGAAAGGTCAAAGGTCAAAGGTTAAAGGTTAAAGGTTAAAGGTTAAAGGTTAAAGGTTAAAGGTTAAAGGTTAAAGGTTAAAGGTTAAAGGTTAAAGGTTAAAGGTTAAAGGTTAAAGGTTAAAGGTTAAAGGTTAAAGGTTAAAGGTTAAAGGTTAAAGGTTAAAGGTTAAAGGTTAAAGGTTAAAGGTTAAAGGTTAAAGGTTAAAGGTTAAAGGTTAAAGGTTAAAGGTTAAAGGTTAAAGGTTAAAGGTTAAAGGTTAAAGGTTAAAGGTTGAAGGTTAAAGGTTAAAGGTTAAAGGTTAAAGGTTAAAGGTTAAAGGTTAAAGGTTAAAGGTTAAAGGTTAAAGGTTAAAGGTTAAAGGTTAAAGGTTAAAGGTTAAAGGTTAAAGGTTAAAGGTTAAAGGTTAAAGGTTAAAGGTTAAAGGTTAAAGGTTAAAGGTTAAAGGTTAAAGGTTAAAGGTTAAAGGTTAAAGGTTAAAGGTTAAAGGTTAAAGGTTAAAGGTTAAAGGTTAAAGGTTAAAGGTTAAAGGTTAAAGGTTAAAGGTTAAAGGTTAAAGGTTAAAGGTTAAAGGTTAAAGGTTAAAGGTTAAAGGTTAAAGGTTAAAGGTTAAAGGTTAAAGGTTAAAGGTTAAAGGTTAAAGGTTAAAGGTTAAAGGTTAAAGGTTAAAGGTTAAAGGTTAAAGGTTAAAGGTTAAAGGTTAAAGGTTAAAGGTTAAAGGTTAAAGGTTAAAGGTTAAAGGTTAA
>JAWNPJ010000083.1:255000-257500 GCA_035047585.1 Drosophila monieri | reverse complement strand
AAAGGTTAAAGCCGTTAAAGGTTAAAGGTTAAGGTTAAAGGTTAAAGGTTAAAGGTTAAAGGTTAAAGGTTAAAGGTTAAAGGTTAAAGCGTTAAAGAGTTAAAGGTTAGCGGTTAAACGTTAAAGGTTAGAGGTTAAAGGTTGGGGCTAAAGCGTTAAAGGTTAGCACGTCAAAGGTTAGACGTTAAAGCCGTTAAAGGTTAAAGAGTTAAAGGATAAAAAGGTTAGACAGGTTAAAGGTTAAGCAGGTTAAAGGCGTCAAAGGTTAAAGGGTCAGATGTCAGGCCGTTAAGCGTCAAACGTTAGCGGTTAAAGGTTAAAGGTTAGACGTTAGCAGCCGTTAGCCGTTAGCTGCAGGTGTCAGCCGTTAAAGGTTAAACGTTAGCCGTCAAAGGTTAAAGGTTAAAGGTTAAAGGTTAGACGTTAAAGGTTGTCAGCCGTTAAAGGTTAGGTTGTCAGGTCAAAGGTTAAAGCTTAAAGGTTAAAGGTTAAAGGTCAAAGGTTAGAGGTCAGACGTCAAAGGTCAGCCGTCAAAGGTTAAAGGTTAAAGGCCGAAGGTTAAGAGGTTAAAGGTTAAAGGTCAAAGGTTAAAGGTTAAAGGTTAAAGGTTAAAGGTTAAGGTTAAGGTTACAAGGTTAAAGGTTAAAGGTTAAAGGTTAAAGGTTAAAGGTTAAAGGTTAAAGGTTAAAGGTTAAAGGTTAAAGGTTAAAGGTTAAAGGTTAAAGGTTAAAGGTTAAAGGTTAAAGGTTAAAGGTTAAAGGTTAAAGGTTAAAGGTTAAAGGTTAAAGGTTAAAGGTTAAAGGTTAAAGGTTAAAGGTTAAAGGTTAAAGGTTAAAGGTTAAAGGTTAAAGGTTAAAGGTCAAAGGCCAAAGGCCAAAGGTCAAAGGTCAAGGTCAAGGTCAGGGTCAAAGCACACAGGTCAAAGGTCGAGGTCAAGGTCATGGTCATGGTCATGGTCATGGTCAAGGTCAAAGGTCAAGGTCAAGGTCAAGGTCAAGGTCAAGGTCAAAGGTCAAAGGTCAAAGGTCAAAGGTCAAAGGTCAAAGGTCAAAGGTCAAAGGTCAAAGGTCAAGATCAAAAAATCAAAGATCAAAGGTCAAAGGTCAAAGGTCAAGGAAAGGTCAAGGTCAAAGGTCAAAGGTCAAAGGTCAAAAGGTTAAAGGTTAAAGGTTAAAGGTTAAAGGTTAAAGGTTAAAGGTTAAAGGTTAAAGGTTAAAGGTTAAAGGTTAAAGGTTAAAGGTTAAAGGTTAAAGGTTAAAGGTTAAAGGTTAAAGGTTAAAGGTTAAAGGTTAAAGGTTAAAGGTTAAAGGTTAAAGGTTAAAGGTTAAAAGGTTAAAGGTTAAAGGTTAAAGGTTAAAGGTTAAACGTTAAAGGTTAAAGGTTAAAGGTTAAAGGTTAAAGGTTAAAGGTTAAAGGTTAAAGGTTAAAGGTTAAAGGTTAAAAGGTTAAAGGTTAAAGGTTAAAGGTTAAAGGTTAAAGGTTAAAGGTTAAAGGTTAAAGGTTAAAGGTTAAAGGTTAAAGGTTAAAGGTTAAAGGTTAAAGGTTAAAGGTTAAAGGTTAAAGGTTAAAGGTTAAAGGTTAAAGGTTAAAAGTTAACGGTTAAAGGTTAAAGGGATAAAGGATAAAGGTTGAAAGGTTAAAGGTTAAAGGTTAAAGGTTAAAGGTTAAAGGTTAAAGGTTAAAGGTTAAAGGTTAAAGGTTAAAGGTTAAAGGTTAAAGGTTAAAGGTTAAAGGTTAAAGGTTAAAGGTTAAAGGTTAAAGGTTAAAGGTTAAAGGTTAAAGGTTAAAGGTTAAAGGTTAAAGGTTAAAGGTTAAAGGTTAAAGGTTAAAGGTTAAAGGTTAAAGGTTAAAGGTTAAAGGTTAAAGGTTAAAGGTTAAAGGTTAAAGGTTAAAGGTTAAAGGTTAAAGGTTAAAAGGTTAAAGGTTAAAGGTTAAAGGTTAAAGGTTAAAGGTTAAAGGTTAAAGGTTAAAGGTTAAAGGTTAAAGGTTAAAGGTTAAAGGTTAAAGGTTAAAGGTTAAAGGTTAAAGGTTAAAGGTTACAGGTTAAAGGTTAAAGGTTAAAGGTTAAAGGTTAAAGGTTAAAGGTTAAAGGTTAAAGGTTAAAGGTTAAAGGTTAAAGGTTAAAGGTTAAAGGTTAAAGGTTAAAGGTTAAAGGTTAAAGGTCAAAGGTCAAAGGCCAAAGGTCAAGGTCAAGGTCAAGGTCAAAGGTCAAAGGTCAATGGTCAAAGGTCAAAGGTCAAAGGTCAAAGGTCAAAGGTCAAGGTCAAGGTCAAGGTCAAGGTCAAGGTCAAAGGACAAAGGTCCAAGGTCAAGGTCAAGCTCATGGTCATGGTCAAGGTCAAGGTCAAGGTCAAGGTCGAAGGTCAAAGGACAAAGGTCCAAGGTCAAGGTCAAGCTCATGGTCATGGTCAAGGTCAAGGTCAAGGTCAAGGTCAAAGGTCAAAGGTCAAAGGCCAAAGGTCAAGGTCAAGGTCAAGGTCAAAGGTCAAAGGTCAAAGGT
>JAWNPJ010000083.1:240000-242500 GCA_035047585.1 Drosophila monieri | reverse complement strand
CAGGTCAAGGTCAAGGCAAAGTCAAGGTCAAGGTTCAAAGCTCAAAGCTCAAAGCTCAAAGGTCAAGATCAAAAATCAAAGATCAAAGGTCAAAGGTCAAGGAAAGGTCAAGGTGAAAGGTCAAAGGTCAAAGGTTAAAGGTTAAAGGTTAAAGGTTAAAGGTTAAAGGTTAAAGGTTAAAGGTTAAAGGTTAAAGGTTAAAGGTTAAAGGTTAAAGGTTAAAGGTTAAAGGTTAAAGGTTAAAGGTTAAAGGTTAAAGGTTAAAGGTTAAAGGTTAAAAGGTTAAAGGTTAAAAGGTTAAAGGTTAAAGGTTAAAGGTTAAAGGTTAAAGGTTAAAGGTTAAAGGTTAAAAGGTTAAAGGTTAAGGTCAAAAGGTCAAAGGCCAAGGTCAAGGTCAAGGTCAAGGTCAAAGGTCAAAGGTCAAAAGGTCAATGGTCAAAGGTCAAAGGTCAAGGTCAAGGTCAAGGTCAAGGTCAAGGTCAAGGTCAAGGTCAAAGGACAAAGGTCAAAGGTCAAGGTCAAGGTCATGGTCATGGTCAAGGTCAAGGTCAAGGTCAAGGTCAAGGTCAAGGTCAAGGTCAAGGTCAAAGGTCAAAGGTCAAAGGTCAATGGTCAAAGGTCAAGGCCAAGGTCAAGGTCAAGGTCAAAGGTCAAAGGTCAAGGTCAAAGGTCAAAGGTCAAAGGTCAAAGGTCAAGGTCAAGGTCAAGGTCAAGGTCAAAGGACAAAGGTCAAAGGTCAAGGTCAAGGTCATGGTCATGGTCAAGGTCAAGGTCAAGGTCAAGGTCAAGGTCAAGGTCAAAGGTCAAAGGTCAAAGGTCAAAGGTCAAAGGTCAAAGGTCCAAGGTCATGGTCAAGGTCAAGGTCAAGGTCAAGGTCAAGGTCAAGGTCCAGGTCAAGGTCAAGGCAAAGTCAAGGTCAAGGTTCAAAGCTCAAAGCTCAAAGCTCAAGATCAAAAATCAAAGATCAAAAGGTCAAAGGTCAAGGAAAGGTCAAGGTGAAAGGTCAAAGGTCAAAGGTTAAAGGTTAAAGGTTAAAGGTTAAAGGTTAAAGGTTAAAGGTTAAAGGTTAAAAGGTTAAAGGTTAAAGGTTAAAGGTTAAAGGTTAAAGGTTAAAGGTTAAAGGTTAAAGGTTAAAGGTTAAAGGTTAAAGGTTAAAGGTTAAAGGTTAAAGGTTAAAGGTTAAAGGTTAAAGGTTAAAGGTTAAAGGTTAAAGGTTAAAGGTTAAAGGTTAAAGGTTAAAGGTTAAAAGGTTAAAGGTTAAAGGTTAAAGGTTAAAGGTTAAAAGGTTAAAGGTTAAAGGTTAAAGGTTAAGGGTTAAAGGTTAAAGGTTAAAGGTTAAAGGTTAAAGGTTAAAGGTTGAAGGTTAAAGGTTAAAAGGTTAAAGGTTAAAGGTTAAAGGTTAAAGGTTAAAGGTTAAAGGTTAAAGGTTAAAGGATTAAAGGTTAAAAATTAAAAATTAAAGATTAAAGGTTAAAGGTTAAAGGTTAAAGGTTAAAGGTTAAAGGTTAAAAATTAAAAATTAAAGATTAAAGGTTAAAGATTAAAGATTAAAAATTAAAGGTTAAAGGTTAAAGGTTAAAAGGTTAAAGGTTAAAGGTTAAAGGTTAAAGATTAAAGATTAAAGGTTAAAAATTAAAAATTAAAAATTAAAGGTTAAAAATTAAAAGTTAAAGGTTAAAAGTTAAGATTAAAGATTAAAGATTAAAGGTTAAAGGTTAAAGGTTAAAAGTTAAAGGTTAAAAGTTAAAAATTAAAAATTAAAGGTTAAAAATTAAAGGTTAAAGGTTAAAGATTAAAGGTTAAAGGTTAAAGGTTAAAGGTTAAAGGTTAAAGGTTAAAAGTTAAAGATTAAAGATTAAGAGGTTAAAGGTTAAAAGTTAAAGATTAAAGGTTAAAAGTTAAAAATTAAAAGTTAAAGGTTAAAGGTTAAAGGTTAAAAGTTGAAAATTAAAGAATAAAGATTAAAAGTTAAAGGTTAAAGGTTAAAGGTTAAAGAATTAAAGGTTAAAGGTTAAAGGTTAAAGGTTAAAGGTTAAAAGTTAAAGGTTAAAAGTTAAAGGTTAAAGGATTAAAGGTTAAAGGTTAAAAGTTAAAGGTTAAAGGTTAAAGGTTAAAGGTTAAAGGTTAAAGGTTAAAGGTTAAAGGTTAAAGGTTAAAGGTTAAAGGTTAAAAGGTTAAAGGTTAAAGGTTAAAGGTTAAAGGTTAAAGGTTAAAGGTTAAAGGTTAAAGGTTAAAGGTTAAAGGTTAAAGGTTAAAGGTTAAAGGTTAAAGGTTAAGAGGTTAAAGGTTAAAGGTTAAAGGTTAAAGGTTAAAGGTTAAAGGTTAAAGGTTAAAGGTTAAAGGTTAAAGGTTAAAGGTTAAAGGTTAAAGGTTAAAGGTTAAAGGTTAAAGGTTAAAGGTTAAAAGTTAAAAGTTAAAGGTTAAAGGTTAAAGGTCAAAGGTCAAAGGTCAAAGGTCAAGGTCAAGGTCAAGGTCAAAGGTCAAAGGTCAATGGTCAAAG
>JAWNPJ010000083.1:212500-222500 GCA_035047585.1 Drosophila monieri | reverse complement strand
CCTCCAGTGGGTGTGTGTGAATCGCTGTTATCCTTGGCTCACTGGGATTGCCCTTTCGCCGTGGCCGGCACCGGACCCGTGTTGGCGGACCAATAGGCTCACCTCCCAGGCGTACGCCGGGCAGGCTACGCTTCTTAGTGCCTGGCGGCCGGATCAGGGCACGAAGGGCCTTCCTACCCTACAGGACACGCCCCCGGTTGCGTCTGCCACTCGCCTCCAAACACCGGCGTGCATACGCTCCGCAGGATTTATGGGCGACCAGAGGTTTGGCGTCACGCTTCCTTTACTCCAGGCGATACGCTGTGCATACGCTCCAGCGCCTGGATCAGGAATCTTCCGACCTTACCGGGACGTTCCTGTTTGGTTTTATCTGTGGGCTTGAGTTCCCGAGCTGGCTATCCCTCGCTTTACAGGATCACACCTGGTCACAACGGGAAGGAATCTGTAAGGCGTACGCCAGACCGATCCGACGCCCTTGCTATCACACCAGGATACCTGTCGTGTCCGGGAGTAACCCAACCCGACTCTATTTACCCTTGGGCTTCAGTTCCGCCGCGGATCCTGGATCCTTTTCCTATTTGCTCCTTGATTTCTCCCGATGATTCGCGTACAGCCGCTGGACTTACCCACAGGGGGTCCTTGAGCCAATGATCGTATGTCTTTACGCACTCGCTTTTAACCTCGCACTTGTGACTGTCGGACTTACCCACGGGGAGTCCTTCAGCCTTTACTCCTAATTCCTCCAAGGAAACTTTCTCGTGAATGTTAGACTTACCCACGGGGGTCTTTCACTCAACTCTGCCAGCTTCCTAGAAGACTCGGTCTCGATTTACTCCAGGGGCCCTCCTTATATAGGTCCAGAGGCGCCCGTTAATCCTTGCAACTCTCTCTTCCTGCCGTTAATCCTTCGGCTTTCTATTCCTGCCGTTAATCCTACTTTCCAATCCGTCGCACCGGCGGCTCCCGTTCACACCCCCTTTCCCCCTTTGGCCGCCGGCCTGCATCGATATTATGCCGCGGCAGCGGCTTTCTTCCAGGCGCGCCCACCGCGCCCCCTTTGGCCACCGGCCCGCATTGTTATTATGCCGGTCACTGACTTTTCTACCGGCACTTCCCCCGTGCTCCCCCCTTGGCCAACGGCCCGCCTTGTTATTATTCCGTGCTTTCTAAATGTTCCCCGCCCCCTTCTCTTTCTCCTACATCCGCGCACGGCTGTCGCGCAGGCCCGACCGGAACCGTTACGTTCCACGCTGACTCCGCTTCCTCCTGCGTCCGCGCACGGCTGTCGCGCAAACCCTTTCCCCGCTGCTGCCCCTGCATCCGCGCACGGCCGCGCGATACCTTTCTTGGCGATCCCTTTCCCCGCTGCTGCCCCTTCTTGCCACCTGTCTTGGTGTGTGAGAGATTTAATCTCCTCACAGGTTAAAGGTTAAATGTTAAAGGTTAAAGGTTAAAGGTTAAAGGTTAAAGGTTAAAGGTTAAAGGTTAAAGGTTAAAGGTTAAAGGTTAAAGGTTAAAGGTTAAAGGTTAAAGGTTAAAGGTTAAAGGTTAAAGGTTAAAGGTTAAAGGTTAAAGGTTAAAGGTTAAAGGTTAAAGGTTAAAGGTTAAAGGTTAAAGGTTAAAGGTTAAAGGTTAAAGGTTAAAGGTTAAAGGTTAAAGGTTAAAGGTTAAAGGTTAAAGGTTAAAGGTTAAAGGTTAAAGGTTAAAGGTTAAAGGTTAAAGGTTAAAGGTTAAAGGTTAAAGGTTAAAGGTTAAAGGTTAAAGGTTAAAGGTTAAAGGTTAAAGGTTAAAGGTTAAAAGGTTAAAGGTTAAAGGTTAAAGGTTAAAGGTTAAAGGTTAAAGGTTAAAGGTTAAAGGTTAAAGGTTAAAGGTTAAAGGTTAAAGGTTAAAGGTTAAAGGTTAAAGGTTAAAGGTTAAAGGTTATTCTATTCCTGCCGTTAATCCTACTTTCCAATCCGTCGCACCGGCGGCTCCCGTTCACACCCCTTTCCCCCTTTGGCCGCCGGCCTGCATCGATATTATGCCGCGGCAGCGGCTTTCTTCCAGGCGCGCCCACCGCGCTCCCCCTTCTGGCCACCGGCCCGCATTGTTATTATGCCGGTCACTGACTTTTCTACCGGCACTTCCCCCGTGCTCCCCCCTTGGCCAACGGCCCGCCTTGTTATTATTCCGTGCTTTCTAAATGTTCCCCGCCCCCTTCTCTTTCTCCTACATCCGCGCACGGCTGTCGCGCAGGCCCGACCGGAACCGTTACGTTCCACGCTGACTCCGCTTCCTCCTGCGTCCGCGCACGGCTGTCGCGCAAACCCTTTCCCCGCTGCTGCCCTCGCATCCGCGCACGGCCGCGCGATACCTTTCTTGGCGATACCAGGTCAAAGGTCAAAGGTCAAAGGTCAAAGGTCAAAGGTCAAAGGTCAAAGGTTAAAGGTTAAAGGTTAAAGGTTAAAGGTCAAAGGTCAAAGGTCAAAGGTCAAAGGTCAAAGGTCAAAGGTCAAAGGTCAAAGGTTAAAGGTTAAAGGTTAAAGGTTAAAGGTTAAAGGTTAAAGGTTAAAGGTTAAAGGTTAAAGGTTAAAGGTTAAAGGTTAAAGGTTAAAGGTTAAAGGTTAAAGGTTAAAAGTAAAAGGTTAAAGGTTAAAGGTTAAAGGTTAAAGGTTAAAGGTTAAAGGTTAAAGGTTAATGGTTAAAGGTTAAAGGTTAAAGGTTAAAGGTTAAAGGTTAAAGGTTAAAGGTTAAAGGTTAAAGGTTAAAGGTTAAAGGTTAAAGGTTAAAGGTTAAAGGTTAAAGGTTAAAGGTTAAAGGTTAAAGGTTAAAGGTTAAAGGTTAAAGGTTAAAGGTGAAAGGTTAAAGGTTAAAGGTTAAAGGTTAAAGGTTAAAGGTTAAAGGTTAAAGGTTAAAGGTTAAAGGTCAAAGGTCAAAGGTCAAAGGTCAAGGTCAAAGGTCAAGGTCAAGGTCAAGGTCAAGATCAAGGTCAAGGTCAAGGGTCAAAGGCCAAAGGTCAAAGGTCAAAGGTCAAAGGTCAAGGTCAAGGTCAAAGTCAAGGTCAAAGGACAAAGGTCAAAGGTCAAAGGTCAAAGGTCAAAGGTCAAGAACAAGGTCAAGGTCATGGTCATGGTCATGGTCAAAGGTCAAAGGTCAAAGGTCAAAGGTCAAGGTCAAGGTCAAGGTCAAGGTCAAAGGTCAAAGGTCAAAGGTCAAAGGTCAAAGGTCAAAGGTCAAAGGTCAAAGGTCAAAGGTCAAGGTCAAGGTCGCAAGGTCAAGGTCAAGGTCAAGGTCAAGGTCAAGGTCAAGGTCAAGGTCAAGGTCAAGGTCAAAGGTCAAAGGTCGAGGTCAAGGTCCAGGTCAAGGTCAAGGTCAAGGTCAAGGTCAAGGTCAAGGTCAAGGTCAAAGGTCAAAGGTCGAGGACAAGGTCCAGGTCAAGGTCAAGGCAAAGTCAAGGTCAAGGTTCAAAGCTCAAAGCTCAAAGGTCAAGATCAAAGATCAAAGATCAAAGGGCAAAGGTCAAAGGTCAAAGGTCAAGATCAAGGTCAAGGTCAAGGTCAAGGTCAAAGGTCAAGGAAGGTCAAAGGACAAAGGTCAAAGGACAAAGGTCAAAGGTCAAAGGTCAAAGGTCAAGGTCAAGGTCAAAGGACAAAGGTCAAAGGACAAAGGTCAAAGGTGAAAGGTCAAGGTCAAAGGTCAAAGGTCAAAAGTCAAAGGTCAAAGGTCAAAGGTCAAAGGTCAAAGGTCAAAGGCCAAAGGTCAAGGTCAAAGGTCAAAGGTCAAAAGTCAAAGGTCAAAGGTCAAAGGTCAAAGGTCAAAGGTCAAGGTCAAGGTCAAAGGACAAAGGTCAAAGGACAAAGGTCAAAGGTCAAGGTCAAGGTCAAGGTCAAGGTCAAGGTCAAGGTCAAGGTCAAGGTCAAGGTCAAGGTCAAGGTCAAAGGTCAAAGGTCGAGGTCCAGGTCAAGGTCAAGGTCAAGGTCAAGGTCAAGGTCAAGGTCAAGGTCAAAGGTCAAAGGTCGAGGACAAGGTCCAGGTCAAGGTCAAGGTCAAGGTCAAGGTCAAAGGTCAAGGAAAGGTCAAAGGTTAAAGGTTAAAGGTTAAGGGTTAAAAGTTAAAAGGTTAAAGGTTAAAGGTTAAAGGTTAAAGGTTAAAGGTTAAAGGTTAAAGGTTAAAGGTTAAAGGTTAAAGGTTAAAGGTTAAAGGTTAAAGGTTAAAGGTTAAAAGGTTAAAGGTTAAAGGTTAAAGGTTAAAGGTTAAAGGTTAAAGGTTAAAGGTTAAAGGTTAAAGGTTAAAGGTCAAGGTCAAGGTCAAGGTCAAGGTCAAGGTCAAGGTCAAGGTCAAGGTCAAGGTCAAGGTCAAGGTCAAGGTCAAGGTCAAGGTCAAGGTCAAGGTCAAAGGTCAAAGGTCGAGGTCAAGGTCCAGGTCAAGGTCAAGGCAAAGTCAAGGTCAAGGTTCAAAGCTCAAAGCTCAAAGCTCAAAGGTCAAGATCAAAGATCAAAGATCAAAGGTCAAAGGTCAAAGGTTAAAGGTTAAAGGTTAAAGGTTAAAGGTTAAAGGTTAAAGGTTAAAGGTTAAAGGTTAAAGGTTAAAGGTTAAAGGTTAAAGGTTAAAGGTTAAAGGTTAAAGGTTAAAGGTTAAAGGTTAAAGGTTAAAGGTTAAAGGTTAAAGGTTAAAGGTTAAAGGTTAAAGGTTAAAGGTTAAAGGTTAAAGGTTAAAGGTTAAAGGTTAAAGGTTAAAGGTTAAAGGTTAAAGGTTAAAGGTTAAAGGTTAAAGGTTAAAGGTTAAAGGTTAAAGGTTAAAGGTTAAAGGTTAAAGGTTAAAGGTGAAAGGTTAAAGGTTAAAGGTTAAAGGTTAAAGGTTAAAGGTCAAAGGTCAAAGGTCAAAGGTCAAAGGTCAAAGGTCAAAGGTCAAGGTCAAGGTCAAGGTCAAGGTCAAGGTCAAGGTCAAGGTCAAAGGTCAAAGGTCGAGGACAAGGTCCAGGTCAAGGTCAAGGCAAAGTCAAGGTCAAGGTTCAAAGCTCAAAGCTCAAAGGTCAAGATCAAAGATCAAAGATCAAAGGTCAAAGGGCAAAGGTCAAAGGTCAAAGGTCAAGATCAGAAGGTCAAGGTCAAGGTCAAAGGTCAAAGGAAAGGTCAAAGGTTAAAGGTTAAAGGTTAAAGGTTAAAGGTTAAAGGTTAAAGGTTAAAGGTTAAAGGTTAAAGGTTAAAGGTTAAAGGTTAAAGGTTAAAGGTTAAAGAGTTAAAGGTTAAGGTTAAAGGTTAAAGATTAAAGGTTAAAGGTTAAAGGTTAAAGGTTAAAGGTTAAAGGTTAAAAAGTTAAAGGTTAAAGGTTAAAAGGTTAAAGGTTAAAGGTTAAAGGTTAAAGGTTAAAGGTTAAAGGTTAAAGGTTAAAGGTTAAAGGTTAAAGGTTAAAGGTTAAAAAGGTTAAAGGTTAAAGGTTAAAGGTTAAAGGTTAAAGGTTAAAGGTTAAGAGTTAAAAGTTAAAGGTTAAAGGTTAAAGGTTAAAGGTTAAAGGTTAAAGGTTAAAGGCTAAAGGTTAAAGGTTAAAGGTTAAAGGTTAAAGGTTAATGGTTAAAGGTTAAAGGTTAAAGGTTAAAGGTTAAAGGTTAAAGGTTAAAGGTCAAAGGTCAAAGGCCAAAGGTCAAGGTCATGGTCAAGGTCAAGGTCAAAGGTCAAGGAAAGGTCAAGGTCAAAGGTTAAAGGTTAAAGGTTAAAGGTTAAAGGTTAAAGGTTAAAGGTTAAAGGTTAAAGGTTAAAGGTTAAAGGTTAAAGGTTAAAGGTTAAAGGTTAAAGGTTAAAGTTTAAATGTTAAAGGTTAAAGGTTAAAGGTTAAAGGTTAAAGGTTAAAGGTTAAAGGTTAAAGGTTAAAGGTTAAAGGTTAAAGGTTAAAGGTTAAAGGTTAAAGGTTAAAGGTTAAAGGTTAAAGGTTAAAGGTTAAAGGTTAAAGGTTAAGGTTAAAGGTTAAAGGTTAAAGGTCAAAGGTCAAAGGTCAAAGATCAAAGGTCAAAGGTCAAAGGTCAAAGGTCAAAGGTCAAAGGTCAAAGGTCAAAGGTCAAGGTCAAGGTCAAGGTCAAGGTCAAGGTCAAGGTCAAGGTCAAAGGTCAAAGGTCGAGGTCAAGGTCCAGGTCAAGGTCAAGGTCAAGGTCAAGGTCTAGGTCAAAGGTCAAAGGTCGAGGACAAGGTCCAGGTCAAGGTCAAGGCAAAGTCAAGGTCAAGGTTCAAAGCTCAAAGCTCAAAGGTCAAGATCAAAGATCAAAGGTCAAAGGGCAAAGGTCAAAGGTCAAAGGTCAAGGTCAAGATCAAGGTCAAGGTCAAGGTCAAGGTCAAAGGTCAAGGAAAGGTCAAAGGTTAAAGGTTAAAGGTTAAAGGTTAAAGGTTAAAGGTTAAAGGTTAAAGGTTAAAGGTTAAAGGTTAAAGGTTAAAGGTTAAAGGTTAAAGGTTAAAGGTTAAAGGTTAAAGGTTAAAGGTTAAAGGTTAAAGGTTAAAGGTTAAAGGTTAAAGGTTAAAGGTTAAAGGTTAAAGGTTAAAGGTTAAAGGTTAAAGGTTAAAGGTTAAAGGTTAAAGGTTAAAGGTTAAAGGTTAAAGGTTAAAGGTTAAAGGTTAAAGGTTAAAGGTTAAAGGTTAAAGGTTAAAGGTTAAAGGTTAAAGGTTAAAGGTTAAAGGTTAAAAGGTTAAAGGTTAAAGGTTAAAGGTTAAAGGTTAAAGGTTAAAGGTTAAATGTTAAAGGTTAAAGGTTAAAGGTTAAAGGTTAAAGGTTAAAGGTTAAAGGTTATAGGTTAAAGGTTAAAGGTCAAAGGTCAAAGGTCAAAGGTCAAAAGCCAAAGGACAAAGGTCAAAGGTCAAAGGTCAAAGGTCAAAGGTCAAAGGTCAAAGGTCAAAGGTCAAAGGTCGAGGTCAAGGTCAAGGTCAAGGCAAAGTCAAGGTCAAGGTTCGAAGCTCAAAGCTCAAAGGTCAAGATCAAAGATCAAAGATCAAAGGTCAAAGGTCAAAGGTCAAGGTCAAGGTCAAGGTCAAGATCAAGGTCAAGGTCAAAGGTCAAAGAAAGGTCAATGTCAAAGGTTAAAGGTTAAAGGTTGAAGGTTAAAGGTTAAATGTTTAAGGTTAAAGGTTAAAGGTTAAAGGTTAAAGGTTAAAGGTTAAAGGTTAAAGGTTAAAGGTTAAAGGTTAAAGGTTAAAGGTTAAAGGTTAAAGGTTAAAGGTTAAAGGTTAAAGGTTAAAGGTTAAAGGTTAAAGGTTAAAGGTTAAAGGTTAAAGGTTAAAGGTTAAAGGTTAAAGGTTAAAAGGTTAAAGGTTAAAGGTTAAAAGGTTAAAGGTTAAAGGTTAAAGGTTAAAGGTTAAAGGTTAAAGGTTAAAGGTTAAAGGTTATAGGTTAAAGGTTAAAGGTAAAAGGTCAAAGGTCAAAGGTCAAAAGCCAAAGGACAAAGGTCAAAGGTCAAAGGTCAAGGTCAAGGTCAAGGTCAAGGTCAAGGTCAAGGTCAAGGTCAAGGTCAAGGTCAAGGTCAAGGTCAAGGTCAAAGGTCAAAGGTCGTGGTCAAGGTCCAGGTCAAGGTCAGGGCAAAGTCAAGGTCAAGGTTCAAAGCTCAAAAGCTCAAAGGTCAAGATCAAAGATCAAAGATCAAAGGTCCAAGGTCAAAGGCCAAGGTCAAGGTCAAGATCAAGGTCAAGGTCAAAGGTCAAGGAAAGGTCAAGGTCAAAGGTTAAAGGTTAAAGGTTAAAGGTTAAAGGTTAAAGGTTAAAGGTTAAAGGTTAAAGGTTAAAGGTTAAAGGTTAAAGGTTAAAGGTTAAAGGTTAAAGGTTAAAGGTTAAAGGTTAAAGGTTAAAAGTTAAAGGTTAAAGGTTAAAGGTTAAAGGTTAAAGGTTAAAGGTTAAAGGTTAAAGGTTAAAGGTTAAAGAGTTAAAGGTTAAAGGTTAAAGGTTAAAAGGTTAAAGGTTAAAGGTTAAAGGTTAAAGGTTAAAGGTTAAAGGTTAAAGGTTAAAGGTTAAAGGTTAAAGGTCACAGGTTAAAGGTTAAAGGTTTAAGGTTAAAGGTTAAAGGTTAAAGGTTAAAGGTTAAAGGTTAAAGGTTAAAGGTTAAAGGTTAAAGGTCAAAGGTCAAAGGTCAAAGGTCGAGGTCAAGGTCAAGGTCCAGGTCAAGGTCAAGGTCAAGGTCAAGGTCAAGGTCAAGGTCAAAGGTCAAAGGTCGAGGACAAGGTCCAGGTCAAGGTCAAGGCAAAGTCAAGGTCAAGGTTCAAAGCTCAAAGCTCAAAGGTCAAGATCAAAGATCAAAGGTCAAAGGGCAAAGGTCAAAGGTCAAAGGTCAATGTCAAGATCAAGGTCAAGGTCAAGGTCAAGGTCAAGGTCAAAGGTCAAGGTCAAAGGTTAAAGGTTAAAGGTTAAAGGTTAAAGGTTAAAGGTTAAAGGTTAAAGGTTAAAGGTTAAAGGTTAAAGGTTAAAGGTTAAAGGTTAAAGGTTAAAGGTTAAAGGTTAAAGGTTAAAGGTTAAAGGTTAAAGGTTAAAGGTTAAAGGTTAAAGGTTAAAGGTTAAAGGTTAAAGGTTAAAGGTTAAAGGTTAAAGGTTAAAGGTTAAAGGTTAAAGGTTAAAGGTTAAAGGTTAAAGGTTAAAGGTCAAAGGTCAAAGGTCAAAGGTCAAAGGTCAAAGGTCAAAGGTCAAAGGTCAAAGGTCAAAGGCCAAAGGTCAAGGTCAAGGTCAAGGTCAAGGTCAAGGTCAAGGTCAAGGTCAAGTTCAAAGGTCAAAGGCAAAAGGTCAAAGTCAAAAGTCAAAGGTCAACGGTCAAAGGTCAAAGGTCAAAGGTCAAGGTCAAGGTCAAGGCAAAGTCAAGGTCAAGGTTCAAAGCTCAAAGCTCAAAGGTCAAGATCAAAGATCAAAGATCAAGGTCAAAGATCAAAGATCAAAGATCAAAGGTCAAAGGTCAAAGGTCAAGGTCAAGGTCAAAGGTCAAGGAAAGGTCAAGGTCAAAGGTCAAAGGTCAAAGGTTAAAGGTTAAAGGTTAAAGGTTGAAGGTTAAAGGTTAAAGGTTAAAGGTTAAAGGTTAAAGGTTAAAGGTTAAACGTTAAAGGTTAAAGGTTAAAGGTTAAAGGTTAAAGGTTAAAGGTTAAAGGTTAAAGGTTAAAGGTTAAAGGTTAAAGGTTAAAGGTTAAAGGTTAAAAGGTTAAAAGGTTAAAGGTTAAAGGTTAAAGGTTAAAGGTTAAAGGTCAAAGGTCAAGGTCAAGGGTCAAGGGTCAAAGGCCAAAGGTCAAAGTCAAAGATCAAAGGTCAAGGGTCAAAGGTCCAAGGTCAAAGGCCAAAGGTCAAAGTCAAAGGTCAAAGGTCAAAGGTCAAATTCAAGGTCAAGGGTCAAAGGCCAAAGGTCAAGTTCAAGGTCAAAGGTCAAAGGTCAAAGGTCAAAGGTCAAAGGTCAAAGGTCAAAGTCAAGGTCAAGGTCAAGGTCAAGGTCAAAGTCAAGGTCAAAGGTCAAAGGTCAAGGTCAAAGTCAAGGTCAAGGTCAAAGGTCAAAGGTCGAGGTCAAGGTCCAGGTCAAGGTCAAGGTCAAGGCAAAGTCAAGGTCAAGGTCAAGGTCAAGGTCAAGGTCAAAGGTCAAGGAAAGGTCAAGGTCAAAGTTTAAAGGTTAAAGGTTAAAGGTTAAAGGTTAAAGGTTAAAGGTTAAAGGTTAAAGGTTAAAGGTTAAAGGTTAAAGGTTAAAGGTCAAAGGTCAAAGGTCAAAGGTCAAAGGTCAAAAGCCAAAGGTCAAAGTCAAAAGTCAAAGGTCAAAGGTCAAAGGACAAGGTCAAGGTCAAGGTCAAGGTCAAGGTCAAGGTCAAGGTCAAGGTCAAGGTCAAGGTCAAGGTCAAGGTCAAGGTCAAGGTCAAGGTCAAGGTCAAAGTCAAGGTCAAAGTCAAGGTCAAGGTCAAGGTCAAGGTCAAAGGTCGTGGTCAAGGTCCAGGTCAAGGTCAAGGCAAAGTCAAGGTCAAGGTTCAAAGCTCAAAGGTCAAGATCAAAGATCAAAGGTCAAAGGCCAAAGGTCAAGGTCAAGATCAAGGTCAAGG
>JAWNPJ010000083.1:195000-197500 GCA_035047585.1 Drosophila monieri | reverse complement strand
TAAAGGTTAAAGGTTAAAGGTTAAAGGTTAAAGGTTAAAGGTTAAAGGTTAAAGGTTAAAGGTTAAAGGTTAAAGGTTAAAGGTTAAAGGTTAAAGGTTAAAGGTTAAAGGTTAAAGGTTAAAGGTTAAAGGTTAAAGGTTAAAGGTTAAAGGTTAAAGGTTAAAGGTTAAAGGTTAAAGGTTAAAGGTTAAAGGTTAAAGGTTAAAGGTTAAAGATTAAAGGTTAAAGGTTGAAGGTTAAAGGTTAAAGGTTAAAAGGTTAAAGGTTAAAGGTTAAAGGTTAAAGGTTAATGGTTAAAGGTTAAAGGTTAAAGGTTAAAGGTTAAAGGTTAAAGGTCAAAGATCAAGGTCAAAGGTCAAAGGTCAAAGGTCAAGGTCAAGGTCAAGGTCAAAGGTCAAAGGTCGAGGTCAAGGTCCAGGTCAAGGTCAAGGTCAAGGTCAAGGTCAAGGTCTAGGTCAAAGGTCAAAGGTCAAGGAAAGGTCAAAGGTTAAAGGTTAAAGGTTAAAGGTTAAAGGTTAAAGGTTAAAGGTTAAAGGTTAAAGGTTAAAGGTTAAAGGTTAAAGGTTAAAGGTTAAAGGTTAAAGGTTAAAGGTTAAAGGTTAAAGGTTAAAGGTTAAAGGTTAAAGGTTAAAGGTTAAAGGTTAAAGGTTAAAGGTTAAAGGTTAAAGGTTAAAGGTTAAAGGTTAAAGGTTAAAGGTTAAAGGTTAAAGGTTAAAGGTTAAAGGTTAAAGGTTAAAGGTTAAAGGTTAAAGGTTAAAGGTTAAAAGGTTAAAGGTTAAAGGTTAAAGGTTAAAGGTTAAAGGTTAAAGTTTAAATGTTAAAGGTTAAAGGTTAAAGGTTAAAGGTTAAAGGTTAAAGGTTAGAGGTTAAAGGTTAAAGGTTAAAGGTTAAAGGTTAAAGGTTAAAGGTTAAAGGTTAAAGGTTAAAGGTTAAAAGGTTAAAGGTTAAAGGTTAAAGGTTAAAGGTTAAAGGTTAAAGGTTAAAGGTTAATGGTTAAAGGTTAAAGGTTAAAGGTTAAAGGTTAAAGGTTAAGGTCAAAGATCAAGGTCAAAGGTCAAAGGTCAAAGGTCAAGGTCAAGGTCAAGGTCAAAGGTCAAAGGTCGAGGTCAAGGTCCAGGTCAAGGTCAAGGTCAAGGTCAAGGTCAAGGTCTAGGTCAAAGGTCAAAGGTCGAGGACAAGGTCCAGGTCAAGGTCAAGGCAAAGTCAAGGTCAAGGTTCAAAGCTCAAAGCTCAAAGGTCAAGATCAAAGATCAAAGGTCAAAGGGCAAAGGTCAAAGGTCAAAGGTCAAGGTCAAGATCAAGGTCAAGGTCAAGGTCAAGGTCAAAGGTCAAGGAAAGGTCAAAGGTCAAGGAAAGGTCAAAGGTTAAAGGTTAAAGGTTAAAGGTTAAAGGTTAAAGGTTAAAGGTTAAAGGTTAAAGGTTAAAGGTTAAAGGTTAAAGGTTAAAGGTTAAAGGTTAAAGGTTAAAGGTTAAAGGTTAAAGGTTAAAGGTTAAAGGTTAAAGGTTAAAGGTTAAAGGTTAAAGGTTAAAGGTTAAAGGTTAAAGGTTAAAGGTTAAAGGTTAAAGGTTAAAGGTTAAAGGTTAAAGGTTAAAGGTTAAAGGTTAAAGGTTAAAGGTTAAAGGTTAAAGGTTAAAGGTCAAAGGTCAAAGGTCAAAGGTCAAAGGTCAAAGGTCAAAGGTCAAGGTCAAGGTCAAGATCAAGGTCAAGGTCAAGGGTCAAAGGCCAAAGGTCAAAGGTCAAAGGTCAAAGGTCAAAGGTCAAGGTCAAGGTCAAAGTCAAGGTCAAAGGACAAAGGTCAAAGGTCAAAGGTCAAGAACAAGGTCAAGGTCATGGTCATGGTCATGGTCAAAGGTCAAAGGTCAAAGGTCAAAGGTCAAAGGTCAAGGTCAAGGTCAAGGTCAAGGTCAAAGGTCATAGGTCAAAGGTCAAAGGTCAAAGGTCAAAGGTCAATGGTCAATGGTCAAAGGTCAAAGGTCAAGGTCAAGGTCAAGGTCAAGGTCAAGGTCAAGGTCAAGGTCAAGGTCAAGGTCAAGGTCAAAGGTCAAAGGTCGAGGTCAAGGTCAAGGTCAAGGTCAAAGGTCAAAGGTCGAGGTCAAGGTCCAGGTCAAGGTCAAGGTCAAGGTCAAGGTCAAGGTCAAGGTCAAGGTCAAAGGTCAAAGGTCGAGGACAAGGTCCAGGTCAAGGTCAAGGCAAAGTCAAGGTCAAGGTTCAAAGCTCAAAGCTCAAAGGTCAAGATCAAAGATCAAAGATCAAAGGTCAAAGGGCAAAGGTCAAAGGTCAAAGGTCAAAGGTCAAGATCAAGGTCAAGGTCAAGGTCAAGGTCAAGGTCATAAGGTCAAGGAAAGGTCAAGGTTAAAGGTTAAAGGTTAAAGGTTAAAGGTTAAAGGTTAAAGGTTAAAGGTTAAAGGTTAAAGGTTAAAGGTTAAAGGTTAAAGGTTAAAGGTTAAAGGTTAAAGGTTAAAGGTTAAAGGTTAAAGGTTAAAGGTTAAAGGTTAAAG
>JAWNPJ010000083.1:157500-160000 GCA_035047585.1 Drosophila monieri | reverse complement strand
TAAAGGTTAAAGGTTAAAGGTTAAAGGTTAAAGGTTAAAGGTTAAAGGTTAAAGGTTAAAGGTTAAAGGTTAAAGGTTAAAGGTTAAAGGTTAAAGGTTAAAGGTTAAAGGTCACAGGTTAAAGGTTAAAGGTTAAAGGTTAAAGGTTAAAGGTTAAAGGTCAAAGGTCAAAGGTCAAAGGTCGAGGTCAAGGTCAAGGTCCAGGTCAAGGTCAAGGTCAAGGTCAAGGTCAAGGTCAAAGGTCAAAGGTCGAGGACAAGGTCCAGGTCAAGGTCAAGGCAAAGTCAAGGTCAAGGTTCAAAGCTCAAAGCTCAAAGGTCAAGATCAAAGATCAAAGGTCAAAGGGCAAAGGTCAAAGGTCAATGTCAAGATCAAGATCAAGGTCAAGGTCAAGGTCAAGGTCAAGGTCAAGGTCAAAGGTCAAGGTCAAAGGTTAAAGGTTAAAGGTTAAAGGTTAAAGGTTAAAGGTTAAAGGTTAAAGGTTAAAGGTTAAAGGTTAAAGGTTAAAGGTTAAAGGTTAAAGGTTAAAGGTTAAAGGTTAAAGGTTAAAGGTTAAAGGTTAAAGGTTAAAGGTTAAAGGTTAAAGGTTAAAGGTTAAAGGTTAAAGGTTAAAGGTTAAAGGTTAAAGGTTAAAGGTTAAAGGTTAAAGGTTAAAGGTTAAAGGTTAAAGGTTAAAGGTTAAAGGTTAAAGGTCAAAGGTCAAAGGTCAAAGGTCAAAGGTCAAAGGTCAAAGGTCAAAGGTCAAAGGCCAAAGGTCAAGGTCAAGGTCAAGGTCAAGGTCAAGGTCAAGGTCAAGGTCAAAGGTCAAAGGCAAAGGTCAAAGTCAAAAGTCAAAGGTCAACGGTCAAGGTCAAAGTCAAGGTCAAAGGACAAAGGTCAAAGGTCAAAGGTCAAAGGTCAAGAACAAGGTCAAGGTCATGGTCATGGTCATGGTCAAAGGTCAAAGGTCAATGGTCAAAGGTCAAAGGTCAAAGGTCAAGGTCAAGGTCAAGGTCAAGGTCAATGGTCAAAGGTCAAAGATCAAAGGTCAAAGGTCAAAGGTCAAAGGTCAAAGGTCAAGGTCAAGGTCAAGGTCAAGGTCAAGGTCAAGGTCAAGGTCAAGGTCAAGGTCAAGGTCAAGGTCAAGGTCAAAGGTCAAAGGTCGAGGTCGAGGTCAAGGTCCAGGTCAAGGTCAAGGTCAAGGTCAAGGTCAAGGTCAAGGTCAAGGTCAAGGTCAAGGTCAAAGGTCAAAGGTCGAGGACAAGGTCCAGGTCAAGGTCAAGGCAAAGTCAAGGTCAAGGTTCAAAGCTCAAAGCTCAAAGGTCCAGATCAAAGATCAAAGATCAAAGGTCAAAGGGCAAAGGTCAAAGGTCAAAGGTCAAGATCAAGGTCAAGGTCAAGGTCAAGGTCAAAGGTCAAGGAAAAGGTCAAAGGTTAAAGGTTAAAGGTTAAAGGTTAAAGGGTTAAAGGTTAAAGGTTAAAGGTTAAAGGTTAAAGGTTAAAGGTTAAAGGTTAAAGGTTAAAGGTTAAAGGTTAAAGGTTAAAGGTTAAAGGTTAAAGGTTAAAGGTTAAAGGTTAAAGGTTAAAGGTTAAAGGTTAAAGGTTAAAGGTTAAAGGTTAAAGGTTAAAGGTTAAAGGTTAAAGGTTAAAGGTTAAAGGTTAAAGGTTAAAGGTTAAAGGTTAAAGGTTAAAGGTTAAAGGTTAAAGGTTAAAGGTTAAAGGTTAAAGGTTAAAGGTTAAAGGTTAAAGGTTAAAGGTTAAAGGTTAAAGGTTAAAGGTTAAAGGTTAAAGGTTAAAGGTTAAAGGTTAAAGGTTAAAGGTTAAAGGTTAAAGGTTAAAGATTAAAGGTTAAAGGTTGAAGGTTAAAGGTTAAAGGTTAAAGGTTAAAGGTTAAAGGTTAAAGGTTAAAGGTTAAAGGTTAAAGGTTAAAGGTTAAAGGTTAAAGGTTAAAGGTTAAAGGTTAAAAGGATAAAGGTTAAAGGTTAAAGGTTAAAGGTTAAAGGTTAAAGGTTAAAGGTTAAAGGTTAAAGTTTAAATGTTAAAGGTTAAAGGTTAAAGGTTAAAGGTTAAAGGTTAAAGGTTAAAGGTTAAAGGTTAAAGGTTAAAGGTTAAAGGTTAAAGGTTAAAGGTTAAAGGTTAAAGGTTAAAGGTTAAAGGTTAAAGGTCAAAGGTCAAAGGTCAAAGATCAAAGGTCAAAGGTCAAAGGTCAAAGGTCAAAGGTCAAAGGTCAAAGGTCAAGGTCAAGGTCAAGGTCAAGGTCAAGGTCAAGGTCAAGGTCAAGGTCAAAGGTCAAAGGTCGAGGTCAAGGTCCAGGTCAAGGTCAAGGTCAAGGTCAAGGTCTAGGTCAAAGGTCAAAGGTCGAGGACACGGTCCAGGTCAAGGTCAAGGCAAAGTCAAGGTCAAGGTTCAAAGCTCAAAGCTCAAAGGTCAAGATCAAAGATCAAAGGGCAAAGGTCAAAGGTCAAAGGTCAAAGGTCAAGGTCAAGATCAAGGTCAAGGTCAAGGTCAAGGTCAAAGGTCA
>JAWNPJ010000083.1:127500-132500 GCA_035047585.1 Drosophila monieri | reverse complement strand
GGTCAAGGTCAAGGTCAAAGTCAAGGTCAAAGGACAAAGGTCAAAGGTCAAAGGTCAAAGGTCAAGAACAAGGTCAAGGTCATGGGGTCATGGTCATGGTCAAAGGTCAAAGGTCAAAGGTCAAAGGTCAAGGTCAATGTCAAGGTCAAGGTCAAAGGTCAAAGGTCAAAGGTCAAAGGTCAAAGGTCAAAGGTCAAAGGTCAAAGGTCAAAGGTCAAAGGTCAAAGGTCAAGGTCAAGGTCAAGGTCAAGGTCAAGGTCAAGGTCAAAGGTCAAAGGTCGAGCTCAAGGTCCAGGTCAAGGTCAAGGTCAAGGTCAAGGTCAAGGTCAAGGTCAAGGTCAAGGTCAAAGGTCAAAGGTCGAGGACAAGGTCCAAGGTCAAGGTCAAGGCAAAGTCAAGGTCAAGGTTCAAAGCTCAAAGCTCAAAGGTCAAGATCAAAGATCAAAGGTCAAAGGGCAAAAGGTCAAAGGTCAAAGGTCAAAGGTCAAGATCAAGGTCAAGGTCAAGGTCAAGGTCAAAGGTCAAGGAAAGGTCAAAGGTTAAAGGTTAAAGGTTAAAGGTTAAAGGTTAAAGGTTAAAGGTTAAAGGTTAAAGGTTAAAGGTTAAAGGTTAAAGGTTAAAGGTTAAAGGTTAAAGGTTAAAGGTTAAAGGTTAAAGGTTAAAGGTTAAAGGTTAAAGGTTAAAGGTTAAAGGTTAAAGGTTAAAGGTTAAAGGTTAAAGGTTAAAGGTTAAAGGTTAAAGGTTAAAGGTTAAAGGTTAAAGGTTAAAGGTTAAAGGTTAAATGTTAAAGGTTAAAGGTTAAAGGTTAAAGGTTAAAGGTTAAAGGTCAAAGGTCAAAGGTCAAAGGTCAAAGGTCAAAGGTCACAGGTCAAGGTCAAGGTCAAGGTCAAGGTCAAGGTCAAGGTCAAAGGTCAAAGGTCGAGGTCAAGGTCCAGGTCAAGGTCAAGGCAAAGTCAAGGTCAAGGTTCAAAGCTCAAAGCTCAAAGCTCAAAGGTCAAGATCAAAGATCAAAGATCAAAGGTCAAAGGTCAAAGGTCAAGGTCGAGATCAAGGTCAAGGTCAAAGGTCAAGGAAAGGTCAAGGTCAAAGGTTAAAGGTTAAAGGTTAAAGGTTAAAGGTTAAAGGTTAAAGGTTAAAGGTTAAAGGTTAAAGGTTAAAGGTTAAAGGTTAAAGGTTAAAGGTTAAAGGTTAAAGGTTAAAGGTTAAAGGTTAAAGGTTAAAGGTTAAAGGTTAAAGGTTTAAGGTTAAAGGTTAAAGGTTAAAGGTTAAAGGTTAAAGGTTAAAGGTTAAAGGTTAAAGGTTAAAGGTTAAAGGTTAAAGGTTAAATGTTAAAGGTTAAAGGTTAAAGGTTAAAGGTTAAAGGTTAAAGGTCAAAGGTCAAAGGTCAAAGGTCAAAGGTCAAAGGTCAAAGGTCAAGGTCAAGGTCAAGGTCAAGATCAAGGTCAAGGTCAAGGGTCAAAGGCCAAAGGTCAAAGGTCAAAGGTCAAAGGTCAAGGTCAAGGTCAAAGTCAAGGTCAAAGGACAAAGGTCAAAGGTCAAAGGTCAAAGGTCAAAGGTCAAGAACAAGGTCAAGGTCATGGTCATGGTCATGGTCAAAGGTCAAAGGTCAAAGGTCAAAGGTCAAGGTCAATGTCAAGGTCAAGGTCAAAGGTCAAAGGTCAAAGGTCAAAGGTCAAGGTCAAGGTCAAGGTCAAGGTCAAGGTCAAGGTCAAGGTCAAGGTCAAGGTCAAGGTCAAGGTCAAGGTCAAGGTCAAAGGTCAAAGGTCAAGGGTCAAAGGCCAAGGTCAAAGGTCAAAGGTCAAGGTCAAGGTCAAAGTCAAGGTCAAAGGACAAAGGTCAAAGGTCAAAGGTCAAAGGTCAAGAACAAGGTCAAGGTCATGGTCATGGTCATGGTCAAAGGTCAAAGGTCAAAGGTCAAAGGTCAATGTCAAGGTCAGGTCAAAGGTCAAAGGTCAAAGGTCAAAGGTCAAAGGTCAAAGGTCAAAGGTCAAAGGTCAAAGGTCAAAGGTCAAAGGTCAAGGTCAAGGTCAAGGTCAAGGTCAAGGTCAAGGTCAAGGTCAAAGGTCAAAGGTCGAGGTCAAGGTCCAGGTCAAGGTCAAGGTCAAGGTCAAGGTCAAGGTCAAGGTCAAGGTCAAAGGTCAAAGGTCGAGGACAAGGTCCAGGTCAAGGTCAAGGCAAAGTCAAGGTCAAGGTTCAAAGCTCAAAGCTCAAAGGTCAAGATCAAAGATCAAAGATCAAAGGTCAAAGGGCAAAGGTCAAAGGTCAAAAGGTCAAAGGTCAAGATCAAGGTCAAGGTCAAGGTCAAGGTCAAAGGTCAAGGAAAGGTCAAAGGTTAAAGGTTAAAGGTTAAAGGTTAAAGGTTAAAGGTTAAAGGTTAAAGGTTAAAGGTTAAAGGTTAAAGGTTAAAGGTTAAAGGTTAAAGGTTAAAGGTTAAAGGTTAAAGGTTAAAGGTTAAAGGTTAAAGGTTAAAGGTTAAAGGTTAAAGGTTAAAGGTTAAAGGTTAAAGGTTAAAGGTTAAAGGTTAAAGGTTAAAGGTTAAAGGTTAAAGGTTAAAGGTTAAAGGTTAAAGGTTAAAGGTTAAAGGTTAAAGGTTAAAGGTTAAAGGTTAAAGGTTAAAGGTTAAAGGTTAAAGGTTAAAGGTTAAAGGTTAAAGGTTAAAGGTTAAAGGTTAGAAGGTTAAAGGTTAAAGGTTAAAGGTTAAAGGTTAAAGGTTAAAGGTTAAAGGTTAAAGGTTAAAGGTTAAAGGTTAAAGGGTTAAAGGTTAAAGGTTAAAGGTTAAAGATTAAAGGTTAAAGGTTGAAGGTTAAAGGTTAAAGGTTAAAGGTTAAAGGTTAAAGGTTAAAGGTTAAAGGTTAAAGGTTAAAGGTTAAAGGTTAAAGGTTAAAGGTTAAAGGTTAAAGGTTAAAGGTTAAAGGTTAAAGGTTAAAGGTTAAAGGTTAAAGGTTAAAGGTTAAAGGTTAAAGGTTAAAGGTTAAAGGTTAAAGGTTAAAGAGTTAAAGGTTAAAGGTTAAAGGTTAAAGGTTAAAGGTTAAAGGTTAAAGGTTAAAGATTAAAGGTTAAAGATTAAAGGTTAAAGGTTGAAGGTTAAAGGTTAAAGGTTAAAGGTTAAAGGTTAAAGGTTAAAGGTTAAAGGTTAAAGGTTAAAGAGTTAAAGGTTAAAGGTTAAAGGTTAAAGGTTAAAGGTTAAAGGTTAAAGGTTAAAGGTTAAAGGTTAAAGGTTAAAGGTTAAAGGTTAAAGGTTAAAGGTTAAAGGTTAAAGGTTAAAGGTTAAAGGTTAAAGGTTAAAGGTTAAAGGTTAAAGGTTAAAGGTTAAAGGTTAAAGGTTAAAGGTTAAAGATTAAAGGTTAAAGATTAAAGATTAAAGGTTGAAGGTTAAAGGTTAAAGGTTAAAGGTTAAAGGTTAAAGGTTAAAGGTTAAAGGTTAAAGGTTAAAGGTTAAAGGTTAAAGGTTAAAGGTTAAAGGTTAAAGGTTAAAGGTTAAAGGTTAAAGGTTAAAGGTTAAAGGTTAAAGGTTAAAGGTTAAAGGTTAAAGGTTAAAGGTTAAAGGTTAAAGGTTAAAGGTTAAAGGTTAAAGGTTAAAGGTTAAAGTTTAAATGTTAAAGGTTAAAGGTTAAAGGTTAAAGGTTAAAAGGTTAAAGGTTAAAGGTTAAAGGTTAAAAGGTTAAAGGTTAAAGGTTAAAGGTTAAAGGTTAAAGGTTAAAGGTTAATGGTTAAAGGTTAAAGGTTAAAGGTTAAAGGTTAAAGGTTAAAGGTTAAAGGTCAAAGGTCGAGGTCAAGGTCCAGGTCAAGGTCAAGGTCAAGGTCAAGGTCAAGGTCTAGGTCAAAGGTCAAAGGTCGAGGACAAGGTCCAGGTCAAGGTCAAGGCAAAGTCAAGGTCAAGGTTCAAAGCTCAAAGCTCAAAGGTCAAGATCAAAGATCAAAGGTCAAAGGGCAAAGGTCAAAGGTCAAAGGTCAAGGTCAAGATCAAGGTCAAGGTCAAAGGTCAAGGTCAAGATCAAGGTCAAGGTCAAGGTCAAGGTCAAAGGTCAAGGAAAGGTCAAAGGTTAAAGGTTAAAGGTTAAAGGTTAAAGGTTAAAGGTTAAAGGTTAAAGGTTAAAGGTTAAAGGTTAAAGGTTAAAGGTTAAAGGTTAAAGGTTAAAGGTTAAAGGTTAAAGGTTAAAGGTTAAAGGTTAAAGGTTAAAGGTTAAAGGTTAAAGGTTAAAGGTTAAAGGTTAAAGGTTAAAGGTTAAAGGTTAAAGGTTAAAGGTTAAAGGTTAAAGGTTAAAGGTTAAAGGTTAGGTTAAAGGTTAAAGGTTAAAGGTTAAAGGTTAAAGGTTAAAGGTTAAAGGTTAAAGGTTAAAGGTTAAAGGTTAAAGGTTAAAGGTTAAAGGTTAAAGGTTAAAGGTTAAAGGTTAAAGGTTAAAGGTTAAAGGTCAAAGGTCAAAGGTCAAAGGTCAAAGGTCAAAGGTCAAAGGTCAAGGTCAAGGTCAAGATCAAGGTCAAGGTCAAGGGTCAAAGGCCAAAGGTCAAAGGTCAAAGGTCAAAGGTCAAGGTCAAGGTCAAAGTCAAGGTCAAAGGACAAAGGTCAAAGGTCAAAGGTCAAAGGTCAAAGGTCAAAGGTCAAGAACAAGGTCAAGGTCATGGTCATGGTCATGGTCAAAGGTCAAAGGTCAAAGGTCAAAGGTCAAAGGTCAAGGTCAATGTCAAGGTCAAGGTCAAAGGTCAAAGGTCAAAGGTCAAAGGTCAAAGGTCAAAGGTCAAAGGTCAAAGGTCAAGGTCAAGGTCAAGGTCAAGGTCAAGGTCAAGGTCAAGGTCAAGGTCAAGGTCACGGTCAAGGTGAAGGTCAAAGGTCAAAGGTCGAGGTCAAGGTCCAGGTCAAGGTCAAGGTCAAGGTCAAGGTCAAGGTCAAGGTCAAGGTCAAAGGTCAAAGGTCGAGGACAAGGTCCAGGTCAAGGTCAAGGCAAAGTCAAGGTCAAGGTTCAAAGCTCAAAGCTCAAAGGTCCAGATCAAAGATCAAAAGA
>JAWNPJ010000083.1:97500-100000 GCA_035047585.1 Drosophila monieri | reverse complement strand
AGGTCAAAGTCAAAGGTCAAAGGTCAAGGGTCAAAGGTCCAAGGTCAAAGGCCAAAGGTCAAAGTCAAAGGTCAAAGGTCAAAGGTCAAATTCAAGGTCAAGGGTCAAAGGCCAAAGGTCAAGTTCAAGGTCAAAGGTCAAAGGTCAAAGGTCAAAGTCAAGGTCAAGGTCAAGGTCAAGGTCAAGGTCAAAGTCAAGGTCAAAGGTCAAAGGTCAAAGGTCAAGGTCAAAGTCAAGGTCAAGGTCAAAGGTCAAAGGTCGAGGTCAAGGTCCAGGTCAAGGTCAAGGTCAAGGCAAAGTCAAGGTCAAGGTCAAGGTCAAAGGTCAAGGAAAGGTCAAGGTCAAAGGTTAAAGGTTAAAGGTTAAAGGTTAAAGGTTAAAGGTTAAAGGTTAAAGGTTAAAGGTTAAAGGTTAAAGGTTAAAGGTTAAAGGTCAAAGGTCAAAGGTCAAAGGTCAAAGGTCAAAGGTCAAAAGCCAAAGGTCAAAGTCAAAGGTCAAAGGTCAAAGGTCAAAGGTCAAGGTCAAGGTCAAGGTCAAGGTCAAGGTCAAGGTCAAGGTCAAGGTCAAGGTCAAGGTCAAAGTCAAGGTCAAGGTCAAGGTCAAGGTCAAGGTCAAGGTCAAAGGTCGTGGTCAAGGTCCAGGTCAAGGTCAAGGCAAAGTCAAGGTCAAGGTTCAAAGCTCAAAGGTCAAGATCCAAGATCAAAGGTCAAAGGCCAAAGGTCAAGGTCAAGATCAAGGTCAAGGTCAAAGGTCAAGGAAAGGTCAAGGAAAGGTCAAGGTCAAAGGTTAAAGGTTAAAGGTTAAAGGTTAAAGGTTGAAGGTTAAAGGTTAAAGGTTAAAGGTTAAAGGTTAAAGGTTAAAGGTTAAAGGTTAAAGGTTAAAGGTTAAAGGTTAAAGGTTAAAGGTTAAAGGTTAAAGGTTAAAGGCTAAAGGTTAAAGGTTAAAGGTTAAAGGTTAAAGGTTAAAGGTCAAAGGTCAAGGTCAAGGGTCAAGGGTCAAAGGCCAAAGGTCAAAGTCAAAGGTCAAAGGTCAAGGGTCAAAGGTCCAAGGTCAAAGGCCAAAGGTCAAAGTCAAAGGTCAAAGGTCAAATTCAAGGTCAAGGGTCAAAGGCCAAAGGTCAAGTTCAAGGTCAAAGGTCAAAGGTCAAAGGTCAAAGTCAAGGTCAAGGTCAAGGTCAAGGTCAAGGTCAAAGTCAAGGTCAAAGGTCCAAGGTCAAAGGTCAAGGTCAAAGTCAAGGTCAAGGTCAAAGGTCAAAGGTCGAGGTCAAGGTCCAGGTCAAGGTCAAGGTCAAGGCAAAGTCAAGGTCAAGGTCAAGGTCAAGGTCAAGGTCAAAGGTCAAGGCAAGGTCAAGGTCAAAGGTTAAAAGGTTAAAGGTTAAAGGTTAAAGGTTAAAGGTTAAAGGTTAAAGGTTAAAGGTTAAAGGTTAAAGGTTAAAGGTTAAAAGGTTAAAGGTTAAAGGTTAAAGGTTAAAGGTCAAAGGTCAAAGGTCAAAGGACAAGGTCAAGGTCAAGGTCAAGGTCAAGGTCAAGGTCAAGGTCAAGGTCAAGGTCAAGGTCAAGGTCAAGGTCAAGGTCAAGGTCAAGGTCAAGGTCAAGGTCAAGGTCAAAGGTCGTGGTCAAGGTCCAGGTCAAGGTCAAGGCAAAGTCAAGGTCAAGGTTCAAAGCTCAAAGGTCAAGATCAACGATCAAAGGTCAAAGGCCAAAGGTCAAGGTCAAGATCAAGGTCAAGGTCAAAGGTCAAGGAAAGGTCAAGGAAAGGTCAAAGGTCAAAGGTTAAAGGTTAAAGGTTAAAGGTTGAAGGTTAAAGGTTAAAGGTTAAAGGTTAAAGGTTAAAGGCTAAAGGTTAAAGGTTAAAGGTTAAAGGTTAAAGGTTAAAGGTTAAAAGTTAAAGGTTAAAGGTTAAAGGTTAAAGGTTAAAGGTTAAAGGTTAAAGGTTAAAGGTTAAAGGTTAAAGGTTAAAGGTTAAAGGTTAAAGGTTAAAGGTTAAAGGTTAAAGGTTAAAGGTTAAAGGTTAAAGGTTAAAGGTTAAAGGTTAAAGGTTAAAGGTTAAAGGTTAAAGGTTAAAGGTTAAAGGTTAAAGGTTAAAGGTTAAAGGTTAAAGGTTAAAGGTTAAAGGTTAAAGGTTAAAGGTTAAAGGTTAAAGGTTAAAGGTTAAAGGTTAAAGGTTAAAGGTTAAAGGTTAAAGGTTAAAGGTTAAAGGTTAAAGGTTAAAGGTTAAAGGTTAAAGGTTAAAGGTTAAAGGTTAAAGGTTAAAGGTTAAAGGTTAAAGGTTAAAGGTTAAAGGTTAAAGGTTAAAGGTTAAAGGTTAAAGGTTAAAGGTTAAAGGTTAAAGGTTAAAGGTTAAAGGGTTAAAGGTTAAAGGTTAAAGGTTAAAGGTTAAAGGTTAAAGGTTAAAGGTTAAAGGTTAAAGGTTAAAGGTTAAAGGTTAAAGGTTAAAGGTTAAAGGTTAAAGGCTAAAGGTTAAAGGTTAAAGGTTAAAGGTTAAAGGTCAAAGGTCAAGG
>JAWNPJ010000083.1:70000-72500 GCA_035047585.1 Drosophila monieri | reverse complement strand
AGGTTAAAGGTTAAAGGTTAAAGGCTAAAGGTTAAAGGTTAAAGGTTAAAGGTTAAAGGTTAAAGGTTAAAGGTTAAAGGTTAAAGGTTAAAGGTTAAAGGTTAAAGGTTAAAGGTTAAAGGTTAAAGGTTAAAGGTTAAAGGTTAAAGGTTAAAGGTTAAAGGTTAAAGGTTAAAGGTTAAAGGTTAAAGGTTAAAGGTTAAAGGTTAAAGGTTAAAGGTTAAAGGTTAAAGGTTAAAGGTTAAAGGTTAAAGGTTAAAGGTCACAGGTTAAAGGTTAAAGGTTAAAGGTTAAAGGTTAAAGGTTAAAGGTTAAAGGTTAAAGGTTAAAGGTTAAAGGTTAAAGGTTAAAGGTTAAAGGTTAAAGGTTAAAGGTTAAAGGTCAAAGGTCAAAGGTCGAGGTCAAGGTCAAGGTCCAGGTCAAGGTCAAGGTCAAGGTCAAGGTCAAGGTCAAAGGTCAAGGTCGAGGACAAGGTCCAGGTCAAGGTCAAGGCAAAGTCAAGGTCAAGGTTCAAAGCTCAAAGCTCAAAGGTCAAGATCAAAGATCAAAGATCAAAGATCAAAGGTCAAAGGTCAAAAGGGCAAAGGTCAAAGGTCAAAGGTCAATGTCAAGATCAAGGTCAAGGTCCAGGTCAAGGTCAAGGCAAAGTCAAGGTCAAGGTTCAAAGCTCAAAAGCTCAAAGGTCAAGATCAAAGATCAAAGATCAAAGGTCAAAGGTCAAAGGTCAAAGGGCAAAGGTCAAAGGTCAAAGGTCAATGTCAAGATCAAGGTCAAGGTCAAGGTCAAGGTCAAGGTCAAGGTCAAAGGTCAAGGTCAAAGGTTAAAGGTTAAAGGTTAAAGGTTAAAGGTTAAAGGTTAAAGGTTAAAGGTTAAAGGTTAAAGGTTAAAGGTTAAAGGTTAAAGGTTAAAGGTTAAAGGTTAAAGGTTAAAGGTTAAAGGTTAAAGGTTAAAGGTTAAAGGTTAAAGGTTAAAGGTTAAAGGTTAAAGGTTAAAGGTTAAAGGTTAAAGGTTAAAGGTTAAAGGTTAAAGGTTAAAGGTTAAAGGTTAAAGGTTAAAGGTTAAAGGTTAAAGGTTAAAGGTTAAAGGTTAAAGGTTAAAGGTCAAAGGTCAAAGGTCAAAGGTCAAAGGTCAGAGGTCAAAGGTCAAAGGTCAAAGGTCAAAGGTCAAAGGTCAAAGGCCAAAGGTCAAGGTCAAGGTCAAGGTCAAGGTCAAGGTCAAGGTCAAAGGTCAAAGGTCAAAGGTCGAGGACAAGGTCCAGGTCAAGGTCAAGGCAAAGTCAAGGTCAAGGTTCAAAGCTCAAAGCTCAAAGGTCAAGATCAAAGATCAAAGATCAAAGGTCAAAGGTCAAAGGTCAAAGGGCAAAGGTCAAGGTCAAAGGTCAAAGGCCAAAGGTCAAGGTCAAGGTCAAGGTCAAGGTCAAGGTCAAGGTCAAGGTCAAAGATCAAAGGTCAAAGGTCAAAGGTCAAAGGTCAAAGGTCAAAGGGCAAAGGTCAATGTCAAGATCAAGGTCAAGGTCAAGGTCAAGGTCAAGGTCAAAGGTCAAGGTCAAAGATTAAAGGTTAAAGGTTAAAGGTTAAAGGTTAAAGGTTAAAGGTTAAAGGTTAAAGGTTAAAGGTTAAAGGTTAAAGGTTAAAGGTTAAAGGTTAAAGGTTAAAGGTTAAAGGTTAAAGGTTAAAGGTTAAAGGTTAAAGGTTAAAGGTTAAAGGTTAAAAGGTTAAAGGTTAAAGGTTAAAGGTTAAAGGTTAAAGGTTAAAGGTTAAAGGTTAAAGAGGTTAAAGGTTAAAGGTTAAAGGTTAAAGGTTAAAGGTTAAAGGTTAAAGGTTAAAGGTTAAAGGTTAAAGGTTAAAGGTTAAAGGTTAAAGGTTAAAGGTTAAAGGTTAAAGGTTAAAGGTTAAAGGTTAAAGGTTAAAGGTTAAAGGTTAAAGGTTAAAGGTCAAAGGTTAAAGGTTAAAGGTTAAAGGTTAAAGGTTAAAGGTTAAAGGTTAAAGGTTAAAGGTTAAAGGTTAAAGGTTAAAGGTTAAAGGTAAAAGGTTAAAGGTTAAAGGTCAAAGGTCAAAGGTCAAAGGTCAAAGGTCAAAGGTCAAGAGGTC
Source organism: Drosophila monieri (assembly GCA_035047585.1). Lineage (NCBI taxonomy): Eukaryota > Metazoa > Arthropoda > Insecta > Diptera > Drosophilidae > Drosophila > Drosophila monieri. The sequence goes on along the minus strand of JAWNPJ010000083.1, from coordinate 70,410 downwards.
AAAGGTCAAAGGTCAAAGGCCAAAGGTCAAGGTCAAGGTCAAGGTCAAGGTCAAGGTCAAAGGTCAAAGGCAAAGGTCAAAGTCAAAAGTCAAAGGTCAACGGTCAAAGGTCAAAGGTCAAAGGTCAAGGTCAAGGTCAAGGTCAAGGTCAAGGTCAAGGTCAAGGTCAAGGTCAAGGTCAAGGTCAAGGTCAAGGTCAAGGTCAAGGTCAAGGCAAAGTCAAGGTCAAGGTTCAAAGCTCAAAGATCAAAGGTCAAAGGTCAAGGTCAAGATCAAGGTCAAGGTCAAGGTCAAGGTCAAGGTCAAGGTCAAAGGTCAAGGAAAGGTCAAGGTCAAAGGTCAAAGGTCAAAGGTTAAAGGTTAAAGGTTAAAGGTTGAAGGTTAAAGGTTAAAGGTTAAAGGTTAAAGGT
>JAWNPJ010000083.1:62500-67500 GCA_035047585.1 Drosophila monieri | reverse complement strand
GGTTAAAGGTTAAAGGTTAAAGGTTAAAGGTTAAAGGTTAAAGGTTAAAGGTTAAAGGTTAAAGGTTAAAGGTTAAAGGTTAAAGGTTAAAGGTTAAAGGTTAAAGGTTAAAGGTTAAAGGTTAAAGGTTAAAGGTTAAAGGTTAAAGGTTAAAGGTTAAAGGTTAAAGGTTAAAGGTTAAAGGTTAAAGGTTAAAGGTTAAAGGTTAAAGGTTAAAGGTTAAAGGTTAAAGGTTAAAGGTTAAAGGTTAAAGGTTAAAGGTTAAAGGTTAAAGGTTAAAGGTTAAAGGTTAAAGGTTAAAGGTTAAAGGTTAAAGGTTAAAGGTTAAAGGTTAAAGGTTAAAGGTTAAAGGTTAAAGGTTAAAGGTTAAAGGTTAAAGGTTAAAGGTTAAAGGTAAAAGGTCAAAGGCCAAAGAAAGGTCAAAGATCAAAGGTCAAAGGTCAAAGGTCAAGGTCAAGGTCAAGGTCAAGGTCAAGGTCAAGGTCAAAGGACAAAGGACAAAGGTCAAAGGTCAAAGACCAAGGTCAAGGTCAAGGTCATGGTCATGGTCATGGTCATGGTCATGGTCAAAGGTCAAAGGTCAAAGGTCAAGGTCAAAGGTCAAAGGTCAAAGGTCAAAGGTCAAAGGTCAAAGGTCAAAGGTCAAAGGTCAAAGGTCAAGGTCAAGGTCAAGGTCAAGGTCAAGGTCAAGGTCAAGGTCAAGGTCAAGGTCAAGGTCAAGGTCAAGGTCAAGGTCAAGGTCAAGGTCAAGGTCAAGGTCAAGGTCAAGGTCAAAGGTCAAAGGTCGAGGTCAAGGTCAAGGTCCAGGTCAAGGTCAAGGTCAAGGTCAAGGTCAAGGTCAAGGTCAAGGTCAAGGTCAAAGGTCAAAGGTCGAGGACAAGGTCCAGGTCAAGGTCAAGGCAAAGTCAAGGTCAAGGTTCAAAGCTCAAAGCTCAAAGGTCAAGATCAAAGATCAAAGATCAAAGGTCAAAGGTCAAAGGGCAAAGTTCAAAGGTCAAAGGTCAAAGGTCAAAGGTCAGAGGTCAAAGGTCAATGTCAAGATCAAGATCAAGGTCAAAGGTCAAGGTCAAGGTCAAAGGTTAAAGGGCAAAGGTCAAAGGTCAAAGGTCAAAGGTCAATGTCAAGATCAAGGTCAAGGTCAAGGTCAAGGTCAAGGTCAAGGTCAAGGTCAAAGGTCAAGGTCAAAGGTTAAAGGTTAAAGGTTAAAGGTTAAAGGTTAAAGGTTAAAGGTTAAAGGTTAAAGGTTAAAGGTTAAAGGTTAAAGGTTAAAGGTTAAAGGTTAAAGGTTAAAGGTTAAAGGTTAAAGGTTAAAGGTTAAAGGTTAAAGGTTAAAGGTTAAAGGTTAAAGGTTAAAGGTTAAAGGTTAAAGGTTAAAGGTTAAAGGTTAAAGGTTAAAGGTTAAAGGTTAAAGGTTAAAGGTTAAAGGTTAAAGGTTAAAGGTTAAAGGTTAAAGGTTAAAGGTTAAAGGTTAAAGGTTAAAGGTTAAAGGTTAAAGGTTAAAGGTTAAAGGTTAAAGGTTAAAGGTTAAAGGTTAAAGGTTAAAGGTTAAAGGTTAAAGGTTAAAGGTTAAAGGTTAAAGGTTAAAGGTTAAAGGTTAAAGGTTAAAGGTTAAAGGTTAAAGGTTAAAGGTTAAAGGTCAAAGGTCAAAGGACGAGGTCAAGGTCAAGGTCCAGGTCAAGGTCAAGTTCAAGGTCAAGGTCAAGGTCAAAGGTCAAAGGTCGAGGACAAGGTCCAGGTCAAGGTCAAGGCAAAGTCAAGCTCAAAGGTCAAGATCAAAGATCAAAGATCAAAGGTCAAAGGTCAAAGGTCAAAGGTCAAAGGGCAAAGGTCAAAGGTCAAAGGTCAAAGGTCAATGTCAAGATCAAGGTCAAGGTCAAGGTCAAGGTCAAGGTCAAAGGTCAAGGTCAAAGGTTAAAGGTTAAAGGTTAAAGGTTAAAGGTTAAAGGTTAAAGGTTAAAGGTTAAAGGTTAAAGGTTAAAGGTTAAAGGTTAAAGGTTAAAGGTTAAAGGTTAAAGGTTAAAGGTTAAAGGTTAAAGGTTAAAGGTTAAAGGTTAAAGGTCAAAGGTTAAAGGTTAAAGGTTAAAGGTTAAAGGTTAAAGGTTAAAGGTTAAAGGTTAAAGGTTAAAGGTTAAAGGTTAAAGGTTAAAGGTTAAAGGTCAAAGGTCAAAGGTCAAAGGTCAAAGGTCAAAGGTCAAAGGTCAAAGGTCAAAGGTCAAAGGTCAAAGGCCAAAGGTCAAGGTCAAGGTCAAGGTCAAGGTCAAGGTCAAGGTCAAGGTCAAAGTCAAGGTCAAAGGTCAAAGGCAAAAGGTCAAAGTCAAAAGTCAAAGGTCAACCGTCAAAGGTCAAAGGTCAAGGTCTAGGTCAAGGTCAAGGTCAAGGTCAAGGTCAAGGCAAAGTCAAGGTCAAGGTTCAAAGCTCAAAGCTCAAAGGTCAAGATCAAAGATCAAAGATCAAAGGTCAAAGGTCAAAGGTCAAGGTCAAGATCAAGGTCAAGGTCAAGGTCAAGGTCAAGGTCAAGGTCAAGGTCAAGGTCAAAGGTCAAGGAAAGGTCAAAGGTCAAAGGTCAAAGGTCAAAGGTTAAAGGTTAAAGGTTAAAGGTTGAAGGTTAAAGGTTAAAGGTTAAAGGTTAAAGGTTAAAGGTTAAAGGTTAAAGGTTAAAGGTTAAAGGTTAAAGGTTAAAGGTTAAAGGTTAAAGGTTAAAGGTTAAAGGTTAAAGGTTAAAGGTTAAAGGTTAAAGGTTAAAGGTTAAAGGTTAAAGGTTAAAGGTTAAAGGTTAAAGGTTAAAGGTTAAAGGTTAAAGGTTAAAGTTTAAAGGTTAAAGGTTAAAGGTTAAAGGTTAAAGGTTAAAGGTTAAAGGTTAAAGGTTAAAGGTTAAAGGTTAATGGTTAAAGGTTAAAGGTTAAAGGTTAAAGGTCAAAGGCCAAAGGTCAAGGTCATGGTCAAGGTCAAGGTCAAAGGCAAAAGGTCAAAGGTCAAAGGTCAAAGGTCAAGGTCAAAGGTCAAGGTCAAGGTCAAGGTCAAGGTGAGGTCAAAGGTCAAAGGTCAAAGGTCAAAGGTCAAAAGCCAAAGGTCAAAGTCAAAGGTCAAAGGTCAAAGGACAAAGTCAAGGTGAAGGTCAAGGTCAAGGTCAAGGTCAAGGTCAAGGTCAAGGTCAAGGTCAAGGTCAAGGTCAAGGTCAAGGTCAAGGTCAAGGTCAAGGTCAAGGTCAAAGGTCAAAGGTCGTGGTCAAGGTCCAGGTCGAGGTCAAGGTCAAGGCAAAGTCAAGGTCAAGGTTCAAAGCTCAAAGGTCAAGATCAAAGATCAAAGATCAAAGATCAAAGGTCAAAGGTCAAAGGTCAAAGGCCAAGGTCAAGATCAAGGTCAAGGTCAAAGGTCAAGGTCAAAGGTTAAAGGTTAAAGGTTAAAGGTTAAAGGTTAAAGGTTAAAGGTTAAAGGTTAAAGGTTAAAGGTTAAAGGTTAAAGGTTAAAGGTTAAAGGTTAAAGGTTAAAGGTTAAAGGTTAAAGGTTAAAGGTTAAAGGTTAAAGGTTAAAGGTTAAAGGTTAAAGGTTAAAGGTTAAAGGTTAAAGGTTAAAGGTTAAAGGTTAAAGGTTAAAGGTTAAAGGTTAAAGGATAAAGGTTAAAGGTTAAAGGTTAAAGGTTAAAGGTTAAAGGTTAAAGGTTAAAGGTTAAAGGTTAAAGGTTAAAGGTTAAAGGTTAAAGGTTAAAGGTTAAAGGTTAAAGGTTAAAGGTTAAAGGTTAAAGGTTAAAGGTTAAAGGTTAAAGGTTAAAGGTTAAAGGTTAAAGGTTGAAGGTTAAAGGTTAAAGGTTAATGGTTAAAGGTTAAAGGTTAAAGGTTAAAGGTTAAAGGTCAAAGGCCAAAGGTCAAGGTCATGGTCAAGGTCAAGGTCAAAGGCAAAAGGTCAAAGGTCAAAGGTCAAAGGTCAAAGGTCAAAGGTCAAAGGTCAAAGGTCAAAGGTCAAGGTCAAGGTCAAGGTCAAGGTCAAGGTCAAGGTGAGGTCAAAGGTCAAAGGTCAAAAGCCAAAGGTCAAAGTCAAAGGTCAAAGGAAAAAGTCAAGGTGAAGGTCAAGGTCAAAGGTCAAGGTCAAGGTCAAGGTCAAGGTCAAGGTCAAAGTCAAGGTCAAGGTCAAGGTCAAGGTCAAGGTCAAGGTCAAGGTCACGGTCAAAGGTCAAAGGTCGTGGTCAAGGTCCAGGTCGAGGTCAAAGGCAAAGTCAAGGTCAAGGTTCAAAGCTCAAAGCTCAAAGGTCAAGATCAAAGATCAAAGATCAAAGGTCAAAGGTCAAAGGCCAAGGTCAAGATCAAGATCAAGGTCAAGGTCAAAGGTCAAGGTCAAAGGTTAAAGGTTAAAGGTTGAAGGTTAAAGGTTAAAGGTTAAAGGTTAAAGGTTAAAGGTTAAAGGTTAAAGGTTAAAGGTTAAAGGTTAAAGGTTAGAGGTTAAAGGTTAAAGGTTAAAGGTTAATGGTTAAAGGTTAAAGGTTAAAGGTCAAAGGTCAAAGGCCAAAGGTCAAGGTCATGGTCAAAGGTCAAGGTCAAGGTCAAGGTCAAGGTCAAGGTCAAAGGTCAAAGGTCGTGGTCAAGGTCCAGGTCGAGGTCAAGGCAAAAGTCAAGGTCAAGGTTCAAAGCTCAAAGCTCAAAGGTCAAGATCAAAGATCAAAAGTCAAAGGTCAAAGGTCAAAGGCCAAGGTCAAGGTCAAGATCAAGGTCAAGGTCAAAGGTCAAGATCAAAGGTTAAAGGTTAAAGGTTAAAGGTTAAAGGTTAAAGGTTAAAGGTTAAAGGTTAGAGGTTAAAGGTTAAAGGTTAAAGGTTAAAGGTTAAAGGTTAAAGGTTAAAGGTTAAAGGTTAAAGGTTAAAGGTTAAAGGTTAAAGGTTAAAAGGTTAATGGTTAATGGTTAAAGGTTAAAGGTTAAAGGTCAAAGGTCAAAGGCCAAAGGTCAAGGTCATGGTCAAGGTCAAGGTCAAAGGTGAGGTCAAAGGTCAAAGGTCAAAGGTCAAAAGCCAAA
>JAWNPJ010000083.1:17500-50000 GCA_035047585.1 Drosophila monieri | reverse complement strand
TTAAAGGTTAAAAGGTTAAGGTCAAGGTCAAAGGTCAAAGGTCAAAGGTCAAAGGTCAAGGTCAAGGTCAAGGTCAAGGTCAAGGTCAAGGTCAAAGGTCAAAGGTCGAGGTCAAGGTCAAGGTCAAGGGTCAAAGGCCAAAGGTCAAAGTCAAAGGTCAAAGGTCAAAGGCCAAAGGTCAAAGTCAAAGTCAAAGGTCAAAGGTCAAAGGTCAAAGGTCAAAGGGCAAAGGTCAAAGGTCAAAGGTCAAAGGTCAAGGTCAAGGTCAAGGTCAAGGTCAAGGTCAAGGTCAAGGTCAAGGCAAAGTCAAGGTCAAGGTTCAAAGCTCAAAGCTCAAAGGTCAAGATCAAAGATAAAAGGTCAAAGGTCAAAGGTCAAAGGTCAAGGTCAAGATCAAGGTCAAGGTCAAGGTCAAGGTCAAGGTCAAAGGTCAAGGAAAGGTCAAGGTCAAAGGTTAAAGGTTAAAGGTTAAAGGTTAAAGGTTAAAGGTTAAAGGTTAAAGGTTAAAGGTTAAAGGTTAAAGGTTAAAGGTTAAAGGTTAAAGGTTAAAGGTTAAAGGTTAAAGGTTAAAGGTTAAAGGTTAAAGGTTAAAGGTTAAAGGTTAAAGGTTAAAGGTTAAAGGTTAAAGGTTAAAGGTTAAAGGTTAAAGGTTAAAGGTTAAAGGTTAAAGGTTAAAGGTTAAAGGTTAAAGGTTAAAAGTTAAAGGTTAAAGGTTAAAGGTTAAAGGTTAAAGGTTAAAGGTTAAATGTTAAAGGTTAAAGGTTAAAGGTTAAAGGTTAAAGGTTAAAGGTTAAAGGTCAAAGGTCAAAGGTCAAAGGTCAAAGGTCAAAGTCAAAGGTCAAGGGTCAAAGGTCCAAGGTCAAAGGCCAAAGGTCAAAGGACAAGGTCAAGGTCAAAGGTCGTGGTCAAGGTCCAGGTCAAGGTGAGGTCAAAGGTCAAAGGTCAATATCAAAGGTCAAGATCAAAGGTCAAGGTCAAAGGTCAAAGGTCAATGGTAAAAGGTCAAAGGCCAAAGGTAAAAGGTCAAAGGTCAAAGGCCAAAGGCCAAAGGTCAAAGGTCAAAGGTCAAGGGTCAAAGGTCCAAGGTCAAAGGCCAAAGGTCAAAGGTCAAAGGTCACGGTCAAGGTCAAGGTCAAAGGTCAAGGAAAGGTCAAGGTCAAAGGTTAAAGGTTAAAGGTTAAAGGTTAAAGGTTAAAGGTTAAAGGTTAAAGGTTAAAGGTTAAAGGTTAAAGGTTAATGGTTAAAGGTTAAAGGTTAAAGGTTAAAGGTTAAAGGTTAAAGGTTAAAGGTCAAAGGTCAAAGGCCAAAGGTCAAGGTCATGGTCAAGGTCAAGGTCAAAGGTCAAGGAAAGGTCAAGGTCAAAGGTTAAAGGTTAAAGGTTAAAGGTTAAAGGTTAAAGGTTAAAGGTTAAAGGTTGAAGGTTAAAGGTTAAAGGTTAAAGGTTAAAGGTTAAAGGTTAAAGGTTAAAGGTTAAAGGTTAAAGGTTAAAAGTTAAAGGTTAAAGGTTAAAGGTTAAAGGTTAAAGGTTAAAGGTTAAAGGTTAAAGGTTAAAGGTTAAAGGTTAAAGGTTAAAGGTTAAAGGTTAAAGGTTAAAGGTTAAAGGTTAAAGGTTAAAGGTTAAAGGTTAAAGGTTAAAGGTTAAAGGTTAAAGGTTAAAGGTTAAAGGTTAAAGGTTAAAGGTTAAAGGTTAAAGGTTAAAGGTTAAAGGTTAAAGGTTAAAGGTTAAAGGTTAAAGGTTAAAGGTTAAAGGTTAAAGGTTAAAGGTTAAAGGTTAAAGGTTAAAGGTTAAAGGTTAAAGGTTAAAGGTTAAAGGTTAAAGGTTAAAGGGTAAAGGTTAAAGGTTAAAGGTTAAAGGTTAAAGGTTAAAGGTTAAAGGTTAAAGGTTAAAGGTTAAAGGTTAAAGGTTAAAGGTTAATGGTTAAAGGTTAAAGGTTAAAGGTCAAGGTCAAAGGTCAAGGTCAAGGTCAAGGTCAAGGTGAGGTCAAAGGTCAAAGGTCAATATCAAAGGTCCAGATCAAAGGTCAAGGTCAAAGGTCAAAGGTCAATGGTCAAAGGTCAAAGGTAAAAGGTAAAAGGTCAAAGGTCAAAGGTCAAAGGTCAAAGGCCAAAGGTCAAAGGTCAAAGTCAAAGGTCAAAGGTCAAGGGTCAAAGGTCCAAGGTCAAAGGCCAAAGGCCAAAGGTCAAAGGTCAAAGGTCAAAGGTCAAGGTCAAGGTCAAGGTCAAGATCAAGATCAAGGTCAAGGTCAAGGTCAAAGGTCAAGGAAAGGTCAAGGTCAAAGGTTAAAGGTTAAAGGTTAAAGGTTAAAGGTTAAAGGTTTAAGGTTAAAGGTTGAAGGTTAAAGCTTAAAGCTTAAAGGTTAAAGGTTAAAGGTTAAAGGTTAAAGGTTAAGGTCAAGGTCAAAGGTCAAAGGTCAAAGGTCAAAGGTCAAGGTCAAGGTCAAGGTCAAGGTCAAGGTCAAGGTCAAGGTCAAGGTCAAAGGTCAAAGGTCGAGGTCAAGGTCAAGGTCAAGGGTCAAAGGCCAAAGGTCAAAGTCAAAGGTCAAAGGTCAAAGGTCAAAGGCCAAAGGTCAAAGTCAAAGTCAAAGGTCAAAAGGTCAAAGGTCAAAGGTCAAAGGTCAAAGGGCAAAGGTCAAAGGTCAAAGGTCAAAGGTCAAGGTCAAGGTCAAGGTCAAGGTCAAGGTCAAGGCAAAGTCAAGGTCAAGGTTCAAAGCTCAAAGCTCAAAGGTCAAGATCAAAGATAAAAGGTCAAAGGTCAAAGGTCAAAGGTCAAAGGTCAAGGTCAAGATCAAGGTCAAGGTCAAGGTCAAGGTCAAGGTCAAAGGTCAAGGAAAGGTCAAGGTCAAAGGTTAAAGGTTAAAGGTTAAAGGTTAAAGGTTAAAGGTTAAAGGTTAAAGGTTAAAGGTTAAAGGTTAAAGGTTAAAGGTTAAAGGTTAAAGGTTAAAGGTTAAAGGTTAAAGGTTAAAGGTTAAAGGTTAAAGGTTAAAGGTTAAAGGTTAAAGGTTAAAGGTTAAAGGTTAAAGGTTAAAGGTTAAAGGTTAAAGGTTAAAGGTTAAAGGTTAAAGGTTAAAGGTTAAAGGTTAAAGGTTAAAGGTTAAAGGTTAAAGGTTAAAGGTTAAAGGTTAAAGGTTAAAGGTTAAAGGTTAAAGGTTAAAGGTTAAAGGTTAAAGGTTAAAGGTTAAAGGTTAAAGGTTAAAGGTTAAAGGTTAAAGGTTAAAGGTTAAAAGTTAAAGGTTAAAGGTTAAAGGTTAAAGGTTAAAGGTTAAAGGTTAAATGTTAAAGGTTAAAGGTTAAAGGTTAAAGGTTAAAGGTTAAAGGTCAAAGGTCAAAGGTCAAAGGTCAAAGGTCAAAGGTCAAAGGTCAAAGGTTAAAGGTTAAAGGTCAAAGGTCAAAGGACAAGGTCAAGGTCAAAGGTCGTGGTCAAGGTCCAGGTCAAGGTGAGGTCAAAGGTCAAAGGTCAATATCAAAGGTCAAGATCAAAGGTCAAGGTCAAAGGTCAAAGGTCAATGGTCAAAGGTCAAAGGCCAAAGGTAAAAGGTCAAAGGTCAAAGGCCAAAGGCCAAAGGTCAAAGGTCAAAGTCAAAGGTCAAAGGTCAAGGGTCAAAGGTCCAAGGTCAAAGGCCAAAGGTCAAAGGTCAAAGGTCAAGGTCAAGATCAAGGTCAAGGTCAAGGTCAAGGTCAAAGGTCAAGGAAAGGTCAAGGTCAAAGGTTAAAGGTTAAAGGTTAAAGGTTAAAGGTTAAAGGTTAAAGGTTAAAGGTTAAAGGTTAAAGGTTAAAGGTTAATGGTTAAAGGTTAAAGGTTAAAGGTTAAAGGTTAAAGGTTAAAGGTCAAAGGTCAAAGGCCAAAGGTCAAGGTCATGGTCAAGGTCAAGGTCAAAGGTCAAGGAAAGGTCAAGGTCAAAGGTTAAAGGTTAAAGGTTAAAGGTTAAAGGTTAAAGGTTAAAGGTTAAAGGTTGAAGGTTAAAGGTTAAAGGTTAAAGGTTAAAGGTTAAAGGTTAAAGGTTAAAGGTTAAAGGTTAAAGGTTAAAGGTTAAAGATTAAAGGTTAAAGGTTAAAGGTTAAAGGTTAAAGGTTAAAGGTTAAAGGTTAAAGGTTAAAGGTTAAAAGGTTAAAGGTTAAAGGTTAAAGGTTAAAGGTTAAAGGTTAAAGGTTAAAGGTTAAAGGTTAAAGGTTAAAGGTTAAAGGTTAAAGGTTAAAGGTTAAAGGTTAAAGGTTAAAGGTTAAAGGTTAAAGGTTAAAGGTTAAAGGTTAAAGGTTAAAGGTTAAAGGTTAAAGGTTAAAGGTTAAAGGTTAAAGGTTAAAGGTTAAAGGTTAAAGGTTAAAGGTTAAAGGTTAAAGGTTAAAGGTTAAAGGTTATAGGTTAAAGGGTAAAGGTTAAAGGTTAAAGGTTAAAGGTTAAAGGTTAAAGGTTAAAGGTTAAAGGTTAAAGGTTAAAGGTTAAAGGTTAAAGGTTAATGGTTAAAGGTTAAAGGTTAAAGGTCAAGGTCAAAGGTCAAGGTCAAGGTCAAGGTCAAGGTGAGGTCAAAGGTCAAAGGTCAATATCAAAGGTCCAGATCAAAGGTCAAGGTCAAAGGTCAAAGGTCAATGGTCAAAGGTCAAAGGTAAAAGGTAAAAGGTAAAAGGTCAAAGGTCAAAGGCCAAAGGTCAAAGGTCAAAGTCAAAGGTCAAAGGTCAAGGGTCAAAGGTCCAAGGTCAAAGGCCAAAGGTCAAAGGTCAAAGGTCAAGGTCAAGGTCAAGATCAAGATCAAGGTCAAGGTCAAGGTCAAAGGTCAAGGAAAGGTCAAGGTCAAAGGTTAAAGGTTAAAGGTTAAAGGTTAAAGGTTAAAGTTTAAAGGTTGAAGGTTAAAGCTTAAAGCTTAAAGGTTAAAGGTTAAAGGTTAAAGGTTAAAGGTTAAGGTCAAGGTCAAAGGTCAAAGGTCAAAGGTCAAAGGTCAAGGTCAAGGTCAAGGTCAAGGTCAAGGTCAAGGTCAAGGTCAAAGGTCAAAGGTCGAGGTCAAGGTCAAGGTCAAGGGTCAAAGGCCAAAGGTCAAAGTCAAAGGTCAAAGGTCAAAGGTCAAAGGCCAAAGGTCAAAGTCAAAGTCAAAGATCAAGGTCAAGGTCAAGGTCAAGGTCAAGGTCAAAGGTCAAGGAAAGGTCAAGGTCAAAGGTTAAAGGTTAAAGGTTAAAGGTTAAAGGTTAAAGTTTAAAGGTTAAAGGTTAAAGGTTAAAGGTTAAAGGTTAAAGGTTAAAGGTTAAAGGTTAAAGGTTAAAGGTTAAAGGTCAAAGGTTAAAGGTTAAAGGTTAAAGGTTAAAGGTTAAAGGTTAAAGGTTAAAGGTTAAAGGTTAAAGGTTAAAGGTTAAAGTCAAAGGTCAAAGGTCAAGGGTCAAAGGTCCAAGGTCAAAGGCCAAAGGTCAAAGGTCAAAGGTCAAGGTCAAGGTCAAGATCAAGATCAAGGTCAAGGTCAAGGTCAAAGGTCAAGGAAAGGTCAAGGTCAAAGGTTAAAGGTTAAAGGTTAAAGGTTAAAGGTTAAAAGGTTAAAGGTTGAAGGTTAAAGCTTAAAGCTTAAAGGTTAAAGGTTAAAGGTTAAAGGTTAAAGGTTAAAGGTTAAGGTCAAGGTCAAAGGTCAAAGGTCAAAGGTCAAAGGTCAAGGTCAAGGTCAAGGTCAAGGTCAAGGTCAAGGTCAAGGTCAAGGTCAAGGTCAAGGTCAAAGGTCGAGGTCAAGGTCAAGGTCAAGGGTCAAAGGCCAAAGGTCAAAGTCAAAGGTCAAAGGTCAAAGGTCAAAGGCCAAAGGTCAAAGTCAAAGTCAAAGGTCAAAGGTCAAAGGTCAAAGGTCAAAGGGCAAAGGTCAAAGGTCAAAGGTCAAGGTCAAGGTCAAGGTCAAGGTCAAGGTCAAGGTCAAGGTCAAGGCAAAGTCAAGGTCAAGGTTCAAAGCTCAAAGCTCAAAGGTCAAGATCAAAGATAAAAGGTCAAAGGTCAAAGGTCAAAGGTCAAAGGTCAAGGTCAAGATCAAGGTCAAGGTCAAGGTCAAGGTCAAGGTCAAAGGTCAAGGAAAGGTCAAGGTCAAAGGTTAAAGGTTAAAGGTTAAAGGTTAAAGGTTAAAGTTTAAAGGTTAAAGGTTAAAGGTTAAAGGTTAAAGGTTAAAGGTTAAAGGTTAAAGGTTAAAGGTTAAAGGTTAAAGGTTAAAGGTTAAAGGTTAAAGGTTAAAGGTTAAAGGTTAAAGGTTAAAGGTTAAAGGTTAAAGGTTAAAGGTTAAAGGTTAAAGGTTAAAGGTTAAAGGTTAAAGGTTAAAGGTTAAAGGTTAAAGGTTAAAGGTTAAAGGTTAAAGGTTAAAGGTTAAAGGTTAAAGGTTAAAGGTTAAAGGTTAAAGGTTAAAGGTTAAAGGTTAAAGGTTAAAGGTTAAAGGTTAAAAGTTAAAGGTTAAAGGTTAAAGGTTAAAGGTTAAAGGTTAAAGGTTAAATGTTAAAGGTTAAAGGTTAAAGGTTAAAGGTTAAAGGTTAAAGGTTAAAGGTCAAAGGTCAAAGGTCAAAGGTCAAAGGTCAAAGGTCAAAGGTCAAAGGTTAAAGGTTAAAGGTTAAAGGTTAAAGGTCAAAGGTCAAAGGACAAGGTCAAGGTCAAAGGTCGTGGTCAAGGTCCAGGTCAAGGTGAGGTCAAAGGTCAAAGGTCAATATCAAAGGTCAAGATCAAAGGTCAAGGTCAAAGGTCAAAGGTCAATGGTCAAAGGTCAAAGGCCAAAGGTAAAAGGTAAAAGGTCAAAGGTCAAAGGCCAAAGGCCAAAGGTCAAAGGTCAAAGTCAAAGGTCAAAGGTCAAGGGTCAAAGGTCCAAGGTCAAAGGCCAAAGGTCAAAGGTCAAAGGTCAAGGTCAAGGTCAAGGTCAAGGCAAAGTCAAGGTCAAGGTTCAAAGCTCAAAGCTCAAAGGTCAAGATCAAAGATAAAAGGTCAAAGGTCAAAGGTCAAAGGTCAAGGTCAAGATCAAGGTCAAGGTCAAGGTCAAGGTCAAGGTCAAAGGTCAAGGAAAGGTCAAGGTCAAAGGTTAAAGGTTAAAGGTTAAAGGTTAAAGGTTAAAGGTTAAAGGTTAAAGGTTAAAGGTTAAAGGTTAAAGGTTAAAGGTTAAAGGTTAAAGGTTAAAGGTTAAAGGTTAAAGGTTAAAGGTTAAAGGTTAAAGGTTAAAGGTTAAAGGTTAAAGGTTAAAAGGTTAAAGGTTAAAGGTTAAAGGTTAAAGGTTAAAGGTTAAAGGTTAAAGGTTAAAGGTTAAAGGTTAAAGGTTAAAGGTTAAAGGTTAAAGGTTAAAAGGTTAAAGGTTAAAGGTTAAAGGTTAAAGGTTAAAGGTTAAAGGTTAAAGGTTAAAGGTTAAAGGTTAAAGAGGTTAAAGGTTAAAGGTTAAAGGTTAAAGGTTAAAGGTTAAAGGTTAAAGGTTAAAGGTTAAAGGTTAAAGGTTAAAGGTTAAAGGTTAAAGGTTAAAGGTTAAAGGTTAAAGGTTAAAGGTTAAAGGTTAAAGGTTAAAGGTTAAAGGTTAAAAGTTAAAGGTTAAAGGTTAAAGGTTAAAGGTTAAAGGTTAAAGGTTAAAGGTTAAATGTTAAAGGTTAAAGGTTAAAGGTTAAAGGTTAAAGGTTAAAGGTTAAAGGTCAAAGGTCAAAGGTCAAAGGTCAAAGGTCAAAGGTCAAAGGTCAAAGGTCAAAGGTCAAAGGTTAAAGGTTAAAGGTCAAAGGTCAAAGGACAAGGTCAAGGTCAAAGGTCGTGGTCAAGGTCCAGGTCAAGGTGAGGTCAAAGGTCAAAGGTCAATATCAAAGGTCAAGATCAAAGGTCAAGGTCAAAGGTCAAAGGTCAATGGTCAAAGGTCAAAGGCCAAAGGTAAAAGGTCAAAGGTCAAAGGCCAAAGGCCAAGGTCAAAGGTCAAAGTCAAAGGTCAAAGGTCAAGGGTCAAAGGTCCAAGGTCAAAGGCCAAAGGTCAAAGGTCAAAGGTCAAGGTCAAGATCAAGGTCAAGGTCAAGGTCAAGGTCAAAGGTCAAGGAAAGGTCAAGGTCAAAGGTTAAAGGTTAAAGGTTAAAGGTTAAAGGTTAAAAGGTTAAAGGTTAAAGGTTAAAGGTTAAAGGTTAAAGGTTAATGGTTAAAGGTTAAAGGTTAAAGGTTAAAGGTTAAAGGTTAAAGGTCAAAGGTCAAAGGCCAAAGGTCAAGGTCATGGTCAAGGTCAAGGTCAAAGGTCAAGGAAAGGTCAAGGTCAAAGGTTAAAGGTTAAAGGTTAAAGGTTAAAGGTTAAAGGTTGAAGGTTAAAGGTTAAAGGTTAAAGCTTAAAGGTTAAAGGTTAAAGGTTAAAGGTTAAAGGTTAAAGGTTAAAGGTTAAAGGTTAAAGGTTAAAGGTTAAAGGTTAAAGGTTAAAGGTTAAAGGTTAAAGGTTAAAGGTTAAAGGTTAAAGGTTAAAGGTTAAAGGTTAAAGGTTAAAGGTTAAAGGTTAAAGGTTAAAGGTTAAAGGTTAAAGGTTAAAGGTTAAAGGTTAAAGGTTAAAGGTTAAAGGTTAAAGGTTAAAGGTTAAAGGTTAAAGGTTAAAGGTTAAAGGTTAAAGGTTAAAGGTTAAAGGTTAAAGGTTAAAGGTTAAAGGTTAAAGGTTAAAGGTTAAAGGTTAAAGGTTAAAGGTTATAGGTTAAAGGGTAAAGGTTAAAGGTTAAAGGTTAAAGGTTAAAGGTTAAAGGTTAAAGGTTAAAGGTTAAAGGTTAAAGGTTAAAGGTTAAAGGTTAAAGGTTAATGGTTAAAGGTTAAAGGTTAAAGGTCAAGGTCAAAGGTCAAGGTCAAGGTCAAGGTCAAGGTGAGGTCAAAGGTCAAAGGTCAATATCAAAGGTCCAGATCAAAGGTCAAGGTCAAAGGTCAAAGGTCAATGGTCAAAGGTCAAAGGTAAAAGGTAAAAGGTAAAAGGTCAAAGGTCAAAGGTCAAAGGCCAAAGGTCAAAGGTCAAAGTCAAAGGTCAAAGGTCAAGGGTCAAAGGTCCAAGGTCAAAGGCCAAAGGTCAAAGGTCAAAGGTCAAGGTCAAGGTCAAGATCAAGATCAAGGTCAAGGTCAAGGTCAAAGGTCAAGGAAAGGTCAAGGTCAAAGGTTAAAGGTTAAAGATTAAAGGTTAAAGGTTAAAGGTTAAAGGTTGAAGGTTAAAGCTTAAAGCTTAAAGGTTAAAGGTTAAAGGTTAAAGGTTAAAGGTTAAGGTCAAGGTCAAAGGTCAAAGGTCAAAGGTCAAAGGTCAAGGTCAAGGTCAAAGGTCAAAGGTCGAGGTCAAGGTCAAGGTCAAGGGTCAAAGGCCAAAGGTCAAAGTCAAAGGTCAAAGGTCAAAGGTCAAAGGCCAAAGGTCAAAGTCAAAGTCAAAGATCAAGGTCAAGGTCAAGGTCAAGGTCAAGGTCAAAGGTCAAGGAAAGGTCAAGGTCAAAGGTTAAAGGTTAAAGGTTAAAGGTTAAAGGTTGAAGGTTAAAGCTTAAAGCTTAAAGCTTAAAGGTTAAAGGTTAAAGGTTAAAGGTTAAGGTCAAGGTCAAGGTCAAGGTCAAGGTCAAGGTCAAGGTCAAGGTCAAGGTCAAAGGTCAAAGGTCGAGGTCAAGGTCAAGGTCAAGGGTCAAAGGCCAAAGGTCAAAGTCAAAGGTCAAAGGTCAAAGGTCAAAGGCCAAAGGTCAAAGTCAAAGTCAAAGATCAAGGTCAAGGTCAAGGTCAAGGTCAAGGTCAAAGGTCAAGGAAAGGTCAAGGTCAAAGGTTAAAGGTTAAAGGTTAAAGGTTAAAGGTTAAAGTTTAAAGGTTAAAGGTTAAAGGTTAAAGGTTAAAGGTTAAAGGTTAAAGGTTAAAGGTTAAAGGTTAAAGGTTAAAGGTCAAAGGTTAAAGGTTAAAGGTTAAAGGTTAAAGGTTAAAGGTTAAAGGTTAAAGGTTAAAGGTTAAAGGTTAAAGGTTAAAGTCAAAGGTCAAAGGTCAAGGGTCAAAGGTCCAAGGTCAAAGGCCAAAGGTCAAAGGTCAAAGGTCAAGGTCAAGGTCAAGATCAAGATCAAGGTCAAGGTCAAGGTCAAAGGTCAAGGAAAGGTCAAGGTCAAAGGTTAAAGGTTAAAGGTTAAAGGTTAAAGGTTAAAGGTTAAAGGTTGAAGGTTAAAGCTTAAAGCTTAAAGGTTAAAGGTTAAAGGTTAAAGGTTAAAGGTTAAAGGTTAAGGTCAAGGTCAAAGGTCAAAGGTCAAAGGTCAAAGGTCAAGGTCAAGGTCAAGGTCAAGGTCAAGGTCAAGGTCAAGGTCAAGGTCAAGGTCAAAGGTCGAGGTCAAGGTCAAGGTCAAGGGTCAAAGGCCAAAGGTCAAAGTCAAAGGTCAAAGGTCAAAGGTCAAAGGCCAAAGGTCAAAGTCAAAGTCAAAGGTCAAAGGTCAAAGGTCAAAGGTCAAAGGGCAAAGGTCAAAGGTCAAAGGTCAAGGTCAAGGTCAAGGTCAAGGTCAAGGTCAAGGTCAAGGTCAAGGCAAAGTCAAGGTCAAGGTTCAAAGCTCAAAGCTCAAAGGTCAAGATCAAAGATAAAAGGTCAAAGGTCAAAGGTCAAAGGTCAAAGGTCAAGGTCAAGATCAAGGTCAAGGTCAAGGTCAAGGTCAAGGTCAAAGGTCAAGGAAAGGTCAAGGTCAAAGGTTAAAGGTTAAAGGTTAAAGGTCAAGATCAAAGGTCAAGGTCAAAGGTCAAAGGTCAATGGTCAAAGGTCAAAGGCCAAAGGTAAAAGGTAAAAGGTCAAAGGTCAAAGGCCAAAGGCCAAAGGTCAAAGGTCAAAGTCAAAGGTCAAAGGTCAAGGGTCAAAGGTCCAAGGTCAAAGGCCAAAGGTCAAAGGTCAAAGGTCAAGGTCAAGATCAAGGTCAAGGCAAAGTCAAGGTCAAGGTTCAAAGCTCAAAGCTCAAAGGTCAAGATCAAAGATAAAAGGTCAAAGGTCAAAGGTCAAAGGTCAAAGGTCAAGGTCAAGATCAAGGTCAAGGTCAAGGTCAAGGTCAAGGTCAAAGGTCAAGGAAAGGTCAAGGTCAAAGGTTAAAGGTTAAAGGTTAAAGGTTAAAGGTTAAAGGTTAAAGGTTAAAGGTTAAAGGTTAAAGGTTAAAGGTTAAAGGTTAAAGGTTAAAGGTTAAAGGTTAAAGGTTAAAGGTTAAAGGTTAAAGGTTAAAGGTTAAAGGTTAAAGGTTAAAGGTTAAAGGTTAAAGGTTAAAGGTTAAAGGTTAAAGGTTAAAGGTTAAAGGTTAAAGGTTAAAGGTTAAAGGTTAAAGGTTAAAGGTTAAAGGTTAAAGGTTAAAGGTTAAAGGTTAAAGGTTAAAGGTTAAAGGTTAAAGGTTAAAGGTTAAAGGTTAAAGGTTAAAGGTTAAAGGTTAAAGGTTAAAGGTTAAAGGTTAAAGGTTAAAGGTTAAAGGTTAAAGGTTAAAGGTTAAAGGTTAAAGGTTAAAGGTTAAAGGTTAAAGGTTAAAGGTTAAAGGTTAAAGGTTAAAGGTTAAAGGTTAAAGGTTAAAGGTTAAAGGTTAAAAGTTAAAGGTTAAAGGTTAAAGGTTAAAGGTTAAAGGTTAAAGGTTAAATGTTAAAGGTTAAAGGTTAAAGGTTAAAGGTTAAAGGTTAAAGGTTAAAGGTCAAAGGTCAAAGGTCAAAGGTCAAAGGTCAAAGGTCAAAGGTCAAAGGTCAAAGGTTAAAGGTTAAAGGTCAAAGGTCAAAGGACAAGGTCAAGGTCAAAGGTCGTGGTCAAGGTCCAGGTCAAGGTGAGGTCAAAGGTCAGAGGTCAATATCAAAGGTCAAGATCAAAGGTCAAGGTCAAAGGTCAAAGGTCAATGGTCAAAGGTCAAAGGCCAAAGGTAAAAGGTCAAAGGTCAAAGGCCAAAGGCCAAAGGTCAAAGGTCAAAGTCAAAGGTCAAAGGTCAAGGGTCAAAGGTCCAAGGTCAAAGGCCAAAGGTCAAAGGTCAAAGGTCAAGGTCAAGATCAAGGTCAAGGTCAAGGTCAAGGTCAAAGGTCAAGGAAAGGTCAAGGTCAAAGGTTAAAGGTTAAAGGTTAAAGGTTAAAGGTTAAAGGTTAAAGGTTAAAGGTTAAAGGTTAAAGGTTAAAGGTTAAAGGTTAATGGTTAAAGGTTAAAGGTTAAAGGTTAAAGGTTAAAGGTTAAAGGTCAAAGGTCAAAGGCCAAAGGTCAAGGTCATGGTCAAGGTCAAGGTCAAAGGTCAAGGAAAGGTCAAGGTCAAAGGTTAAAGGTTAAAGGTTAAAGGTTAAAGGTTAAAGGTTAAAGGTTAAAGGTTGAAGGTTAAAGGTTAAAGGTTAAAGCTTAAAGGTTAAAGGTTAAAGGTTAAAGGTTAAAGGTTAAAGGTTAAAGGTTAAAGGTTAAAGGTTAAAGGTTAAAGGTTAAAGGTTAAAGGTTAAAGGTTAAAGGTTAAAGGTTAAAGGTTAAAGGTTAAAGGTTAAAGGTTAAAGGTTAAAGGTTAAAGGTTAAAGGTTAAAGGTTAAAGGTTAAAGGTTAAAGGTTAAAGGTTAAAGGTTAAAGGTTAAAGGTTAAAGGTTAAAGGTTAAAGGTTAAAGGTTAAAGGTTAAAGGTTAAAGGTTAAAGGTTAAAGGTTAAAGGTTAAAGGTTAAAGGTTATAGGTTAAAGGGTAAAGGTTAAAGGTTAAAGGTTAAAGGTTAAAGGTTAAAGGTTAAAGGTTAAAGGTTAAAGGTTAAAGGTTAAAGGTTAAAGGTTAAAGGTTAATGGTTAAAGGTTAAAGGTTAAAGGTCAAGGTCAAAGGTCAAGGTCAAGGTCAAGGTCAAGGTGAGGTCAAAGGTCAAAGGTCAATATCAAAGGTCCAGATCAAAGGTCAAGGTCAAAGGTCAAAGGTCAATGGTCAAAGGTCAAAGGTAAAAGGTAAAAGGTAAAAGGTCAAAGGTCAAAGGTCAAAGGCCAAAGGTCAAAGGTCAAAGTCAAAGGTCAAAGGTCAAGGGTCAAAGGTCCAAGGTCAAAGGCCAAAGGTCAAAGGTCAAAGGTCAAGGTCAAGGTCAAGATCAAGATCAAGGTCAAGGTCAAGGTCAAAGGTCAAGGAAAGGTCAAGGTCAAAGGTTAAAGGTTAAAGGTTAAAGGTTAAAGGTTAAAGGTTGAAGGTTAAAGCTTAAAGCTTAAAGGTTAAAGGTTAAAGGTTAAAGGTTAAAGGTTAAGGTCAAGGTCAAAGGTCAAAGGTCAAAGGTCAAAGGTCAAGGTCAAGGTCAAGGTCAAGGTCAAGGTCAAGGTCAAGGTCAAGGTCAAAGGTCAAAGGTCGAGGTCAAGGTCAAGGTCAAGGGTCAAAGGCCAAAGGTCAAAGTCAAAGGTCAAAGGTCAAAGGCCAAAGGTCAAAGTCAAAGTCAAAGATCAAGGTCAAGGTCAAGGTCAAGGTCAAGGTCAAAGGTCAAGGAAAGGTCAAGGTCAAAGGTTAAAGGTTAAAGGTTAAAGGTTAAAGGTTAAAGTTTAAAGGTTAAAGGTTAAAGGTTAAAGGTTAAAGGTTAAAGGTTAAAGGTTAAAAGTTAAAGGTTAAAGGTTAAAGGTTAAAGGTCAAAGGTTAAAGGTTAAAGGTTAAAGGTTAAAGGTTAAAGGTTAAAGGTTAAAGGTTAAAGGTTAAAGGTTAAAGTCAAAGGTCAAAGGTCAAGGGTCAAAGGTCCAAGGTCAAAGGCCAAAGGTCAAAGGTCAAAGGTCAAGGTCAAGGTCAAGATCAAGATCAAGGTCAAGGTCAAGGTCAAAGGTCAAGGAAAGGTCAAGGTCAAAGGTTAAAGGTTAAAGGTTAAAGGTTAAAGGTTAAAGGTTAAAGGTTGAAGGTTAAAGCTTAAAGCTTAAAGGTTAAAGGTTAAAGGTTAAAGGTTAAAGGTTAAAGGTTAAGGTCAAGGTCAAAGGTCAAAGGTCAAAGGTCAAAGGTCAAGGTCAAGGTCAAGGTCAAGGTCAAGGTCAAGGTCAAGGTCAAAGGTCAAAGGTCGAGGTCAAGGTCAAGGTCAAGGGTCAAAGGCCAAAGGTCAAAGTCAAAGGTCAAAGGTCAAAGGTCAAAGGCCAAAGGTCAAAGTCAAAGTCAAAGGTCAAAGGTCAAAGGTCAAAGGTCAAAGGGCAAAGGTCAAAGGTCAAAGGTCAAAGGTCAAGGTCAAGGTCAAGGTCAAGGTCAAGGTCAAGGTCAAGGCAAAGTCAAGGTCAAGGTTCAAAGCTCAAAGCTCAAAGGTCAAGATCAAAGATAAAAGGTCAAAGGTCAAAGGTCAAAGGTCAAAGGTCAAGGTCAAGATCAAGGTGAAGGTCAAGGTCAAGGTCAAGGTCAAAGGTCAAGGAAAGGTCAAGGTCAAAGGTTAAAGGTTAAAGGTTAAAGGTTAAAGGTTAAAGTTTAAAGGTTAAAGGTTAAAGGTTAAAGGTTAAAGGTTAAAGGTTAAAGGTTAAAGGTTAAAGGTTAAAGGTTAAAGGTTAAAGGTTAAAGGTTAAAGGTTAAAGGTTAAAGGTTAAAGGTTAAAGGTTAAAGGTTAAAGGTTAAAGGTTAAAGGTTAAAGGTTAAAGGTTAAAGGTTAAAGGTTAAAGGTTAAAGGTTAAAGGTTAAAGGTTAAAGGTTAAAGGTTAAAGGTTAAAGGTTAAAGGTTAAAGGTTAAAGGTTAAAAGTTAAAGGTTAAAGGTTAAAGGTTAAAGGTTAAAGGTTAAAGGTTAAATGTTAAAGGTTAAAGGTTAAAGGTTAAAGGTTAAAGGTTAAAGGTTAAAGGTCAAAGGTCAAAGGTCAAAGGTCAAAGGTCAAAGGTCAAAGGTCAAAGGTCAAAGGTTAAAGGTTAAAGGTTAAAGGTTAAAGGTCAAAGGTCAAAGGACAAGGTCAAGGTCAAAGGTCGTGGTCAAGGTCCAGGTCAAGGTGAGGTCAAAGGTCAAAGGTCAATATCAAAGGTCAAGATCAAAGGTCAAGGTCAAAGGTCAAAGGTCAATGGTCAAAGGTCAAAGGCCAAAGGTAAAAGGTAAAAGGTCAAAGGTCAAAGGCCAAAGGCCAAAGGTCAAAGGTCAAAGTCAAAGGTCAAAGGTCAAGGGTCAAAGGTCCAAGGTCAAAGGCCAAAGGTCAAAGGTCAAAGGTCAAGGTCAAGATCAAGGTCAAGGTCAAGGTCAAGGTCAAAGGTCAAGGAAAGGTCAAGGTCAAAGGTTAAAGGTTAAAGGTTAAAGGTTAAAGGTTAAAGGTTAAAGGTTAAAGGTTAAAGGTTGAAGGTTAAAGCTTAAAGCTTAAAGGTTAAAGGTTAAAGGTTAAAGGTTAAAAGTTAAAGGTTAAAGGTTAAAGGTTAAAGGTTAAAGGTTAAAGGTTAAAGGTTAAAGGTTAAAGGTTAAAGGTTAAAGGTT
Source organism: Drosophila monieri (assembly GCA_035047585.1). Lineage (NCBI taxonomy): Eukaryota > Metazoa > Arthropoda > Insecta > Diptera > Drosophilidae > Drosophila > Drosophila monieri. The sequence goes on along the minus strand of JAWNPJ010000083.1, from coordinate 34,764 downwards.
AAAGGTTAAAGGTTAAAGGTTAAGGTTAAAGGTTAAAGGTCAAAGGTCAAAGGTCAAAGGTCAAAGGTCAAAGGTCAAAGGTTAAAGGTTAAAGGTTAAAGGTCAAAGGTCAAAGGACAAGGTCAAGGTCAAAGGTCGTGGTCAAGGTCCAGGTCAAGGTCAAGGTCAAGGCAAAGTCAAGGTCAAGGTTCAAAGCTCAAAGGTAAAGATCAAAGATCAAAGATCAAAGGTCAAAGGTCAAGGTCAAGGTCAAGGTCAAGGTCAAGATCAAGGTCAAGGTCAAAGGTCAAGGAAAGGTCAAGGTCAAAGGTTAAAGGTTAAAGGTCAAAGGTCAAAGGTCAAAGGCCAAAGGTCAAGGTCATGGTCAAGGTCAAGGTCAAAGGCCAAAGGTCAAAGGTCAAAGGTAAAAGGTCAAGGTCAAAGGTCAAGGTCAAGGTCAAGGTCAAGGTCAAGGTGAGGTCAAAGGTCAAAGGTCAATATCAAAGGTCAAGATCAAAGGTCAAGGTCAAAGGTCAAAGGTCAATGGTCAAAGGTCAAAGGTCAAAGGTAAAAGGTAAAAGGTCAAAGGTCAAAGGTGAAAGGCCAAAGGCCAAAGGTCAAAGGTCAAAGTCAAAGGTCAAAGGTCAAGGGTCAAAGGTCAAAGGTCAAAGGTTAAAGGTTAAAGGTCAAAGGTCAAAGGACAAGGTCAAGGTCAAAGGTCGTGGTCAAGGTCCAGGTCAAGGTGAGGTCAAAGGTCAAAGGTCAATATCAAAGGTCAAGATCAAAGGTCAAGGTCAAAGGTCAAAGGTCAATGGTCAAAGGTCAAAGGCCAAAGGTAAAAGGTCAAAGGTCAAAGGCCAAAGGCCAAAGGTCAAAGGTCAAAGTCAAAGGTCAAAGGTCAAGGGTCAAAGGTCCAAGGTCAAAGGCCAAAGGTCAAAGGTCAAAGGTCAAGGTCAAGATCAAGGTCAAGGTCAAGGTCAAGGTCAAAGGTCAAGGAAAGGTCAAGGTCAAAGGTTAAAGGTTAAAGGTTAAAGGTTAAAGGTTAAAGGTTAAAGGTTAAAGGTTAAAGGTTAAAGGTTAATGGTTAAAGGTTAAAGGTTAAAGGTTAAAGGTTAAAGGTTAAAGGTCAAAGGTCAAAGGCCAAAGGTCAAGGTCATGGTCAAGGTCAAGGTCAAAGGTCAAGGAAAGGTCAAGGTCAAAGGTTAAAGGTTAAAGGTTAAAGGTTAAAGGTTAAAGGTTAAAGGTTAAAGGTTAAAGGTTGAAGGTTAAAGGTTAAAGGTTAAAGCTTAAAGGTTAAAGGTTAAAGGTTAAAGGTTAAAGGTTAAAGGTTAAAGGTTAAAGGTTAAAGGTTAAAGGTTAAAGGTTAAAGGTTAAAGGTTAAAGGTTAAAGGTTAAAGGTTGAAGGTTAAAGCTTAAAGCTTAAAGGTTAAAGGTTAAAGGTTAAAGGTTAAAGGTTAAGGTCAAGGTCAAAGGTCAAAGGTCAAAGGTCAAAGGTCAAGGTCAAGGTCAAGGTCAAGGTCAAGGTCAAGGTCAAGGTCAAGGTCAAAGGTCAAAGGTCGAGGTCAAGGTCAAGGTCAAGGGTCAAAGGCCAAAGGTCAAAGTCAAAGGTCAAAGGTCAAAGGTCAAAGGCCAAAGGTCAAAGTCAAAGTCAAAGGTCAAAGGTCAAAGGTCAAAGGTCAAAGGGCAAAGGTCAAAGGTCAAAGGTCAAAGGTCAAGGTCAAGGTCAAGGTCAAGGTCAAGGTCAAGGTCAAGGTCAAGGCAAAGTCAAGGTCAAGGTTCAAAGCTCAAAGCTCAAAGGTCAAGATCAAAGATAAAAGGTCAAAGGTCAAAGGTCAAAGGTCAAAGGTCAAGGTCAAGATCAAGGTGAAGGTCAAGGTCAAGGTCAAGGTCAAAGGTCAAGGAAAGGTCAAGGTCAAAGGTTAAAGGTTAAAGGTTAAAGGTTAAAGGTTAAAGTTTAAAGGTTAAAGGTTAAAGGTTAAAGGTTAAAGGTTAAAGGTTAAAGGTTAAAGGTTAAAGGTTAAAGGTTAAAGGTTAAAGGTTAAAGGTTAAAGGTTAAAGGTTAAAGGTTAAAGGTTAAAGGTTAAAGGTTAAAGGTTAAAGGTTAAAGGTTAAAGGTTAAAGGTTAAAGGTTAAAGGTTAAAGGTTAAAGGTTAAAGGTTAAAGGTTAAAGGTTAAAGGTTAAAGGTTAAAGGTTAAAGGTTAAAGGTTAAAGGTTAAAAGTTAAAGGTTAAAGGTTAAAGGTTAAAGGTTAAAGGTTAAAGGTTAAATGTTAAAGGTTAAAGGTTAAAGGTTAAAGGTTAAAGGTTAAAGGTTAAAGGTCAAAGGTCAAAGGTCAAAGGTCAAAGGTCAAAGGTCAAAGGTCAAAGGTTAAAGGTTAAAGGTTAAAGGTTAAAGGTCAAAGGTCAAAGGACAAGGTCAAGGTCAAAGGTCGTGGTCAAGGTCCAGGTCAAGGTGAGGTCAAAGGTCAAAGGTCAATATCAAAGGTCAAGATCAAAGGTCAAGGTCAAAGGTCAAAGGTCAATGGTCAAAGGTCAAAGGCCAAAGGTAAAAGGTAAAAAGGTCAAAGGTCAAAGGCCAAAGGCCAAAGGTCAAAGGTCAAAGTCAAAGGTCAAAGGTCAAGGGTCAAAGGTCCAAGGTCAAAGGCCAAAGGTCAAAGGTCAAAGGTCAAGGTCAAGATCAAGGTCAAGGTCAAGGTCAAGGTCAAAGGTCAAGGAAAGGTCAAGGTCAAAGGTTAAAGGTTAAAGGTTAAAGGTTAAAGGTTAAAGGTTAAAGGTTAAAGGTTAAAGGTTGAAGGTTAAAGCTTAAAGCTTAAAGGTTAAAGGTTAAAGGTTAAAGGTTAAAAGTTAAAGGTTAAAGGTTAAAGGTTAAAGGTTAAAGGTTAAAGGTTAAAGGTTAAAGGTTAAAGGTTAAAGGTTAAAGGTTAAAGGTTAAAGGTTAAGGTTAAAGGTTAAAGGTCAAAGGTCAAAGGTCAAAGGTCAAAGGTCAAAGGTCAAAGGTTAAAGGTTAAAGGTTAAAGGTCAAAGGTCAAAGGACAAGGTCAAGGTCAAAGGTCGTGGTCAAGGTCCAGGTCAAGGTCAAGGTCAAGGCAAAGTCAAGGTCAAGGTTCAAAGCTCAAAGGTAAAGATCAAAGATCAAAGATCAAAGGTCAAAGGTCAAGGTCAAGGTCAAGGTCAAGGTCAAGATCAAGGTCAAGGTCAAAGGTCAAGGAAAGGTCAAGGTCAAAGGTTAAAGGTTAAAGGTCAAAGGTCAAAGGTCAAAGGCCAAAGGTCAAGGTCATGGTCAAGGTCAAGGTCAAAGGCCAAAGGTCAAAGGTCAAAGGTAAAAGGTCAAGGTCAAAGGTCAAGGTCAAGGTCAAGGTCAAGGTCAAGGTGAGGTCAAAAGTCAAAGGTCAATATCAAAGGTCAAGATCAAAGGTCAAGGTCAAAGGTCAAAGGTCAATGGTCAAAGGTCAAAGGTCAAAGGTAAAAGGTAAAAGGTCAAAGGTCAAAGGTCAAAGGCCAAAGGCCAAAGGTCAAAGGTCAAAGGTCAAAGTCAAAGGTCAAAGGTCAAGGGTCAAAGGTCCAAGGTCAAAGGCCAAAGGTCAAAGTAAAAGGTCAAAGGTCAAAGGTCAAATTCAAGGTCAAGGGTCAAAGGCCAAAGGACAAGGTCAAGGTCAAAGGTCAAAGGTCAAAGGTTAAGGTCAAGGTCAAGGCCAAGGTCAAAGGTCAAAGGTCGAGGTCAAGGTCCAGGTCCAGGTCAAGGTCAAGGTCAAGGCAAAGTCAAGGTCAAGGTTCAAAGCTCAAAGCTCAAAGGTCAAGATCAAAGATCAAAGATCAGAGGTCAAAGGTCAAAGGTCAAGGTCAAGGGTCAAAGGCCAAAGGTCAAAGTCAAAGGTCAAAGGTCAAAGGTCAAAGGTTAAAGGTTAAAGGTTGAAGGTTAAAGGTTAAAGGTTAAAGGTTAAAGGTTAAAGGTTAAAGGTTAAAGGTTAAAGGTTAAAGGTTAAAGGTTAAAGGTTAAAGGTTAAAGGTTAAAGGTTAAAGGTTAAAGGTTAAAGGTTAAAGGTTAAAGGTTAAAGGTTAAAGGTTAAAGGTTAAAGGTTAAAGGTTAAAGGTTAAAGGTTAAAGGTTAAAGGTTAAAGGTTAAAGGTTAAAGGTTAAAGGTTAAAGGTTAAAGGTTAATGGTTAAAGGTTAAAGGTTAAAGGTTAAAGGTCAAAGGTCAAAGGCCAAAGGTCAAGGTCATGGTCAAGGTCAAGGTCAAAGGTCAAGGAAAGGTCAAGGTCAAAGATCAAAGATCAAAGGTCAAAGGTCAAAGGTCAAAGGTCAAAGGTCAAGGTCAAGGTCAAGATCAAGGTCAAGGTCAAGGTCAAGGTCAAGGTCAAGGTCAAAGGTCAAGGAAAGGTCAAGGTCAAAGGTTAAAGGTTAAAGGTTAAAGGTTAAAGGTTAAAGGTTAAAGGTTAAAGGTTAAAGGTTAAAGGTTAAAGGTTAAAGGTTAAAGGTTAAAGGTTAAAGGTTAAAGGTTAAAGGTCAAAGGTTAAAGGTTAAAGGTTAAAGGTTAAAGGTTAAAGGTTAAAGGTTAAAGGTTAAAGGTTAAAGGTTAAATGTTAAAGGTTAAAGGTCAAAGGTTAAAGGTTAAAGGTTAAAGGTTAAAGGTTAAAGGTTAAAGGTTAAAGGTTAAAGGTTAAAGGTTAAAGGTTAAAGGTTAAAGGTTAAAGATTAAAGGTTAAAGGTTAAAGGTTAAAGGTTAAAGGTTAAAGGTTAAAGGTTAAAGGTTAAAGGTTAAAGGTTAAAGGTTAAAGGTTAAAGGTTAAAGGTTAAAAGTTAAAGGTTAAAGGTTAAAGGTTAAAGGTTAAAGGTTAAAGGTTAAAGGTTAAACGTTAAAGGTTAAAGGTTAAAGGTTAAAGGTTAAAGGTTAAAGGTCAAAGGTCAAAGGTCAAAGGTCAAAGGTCAAAGGTCAAAGGTCAAAGGTTAAAGGTTAAAGGTTACAGGTCAAAGGTCAAAGGACAAGGTCAAGGTCAAAGGTCGTGGTCAAGGTCCAGGTCAAGGTGAGGTCAAAGGTCAAAGGTCAATATCAAAGGTCAAGATCAAAGGTCAAGGTCAAAGGTCAAAGGTCAATGGTCAAAGGTCAAAGGTCAAAGGTAAAAGGTAAAGGTCAAAGGCCAAAGGCCAAAGGTCAAAGGTCAAAGTCAAAGGTCAAAGGTCAAGGGTCAAAGGTCCAAGGTCAAAGGCCAAAGGTCAAAGGTCAAAGGTCAAAGGTCAAGGTCAAGGTCAAGATCAAGGTCAAGGTCAAGGTCAAGGTCAAAGGTCAAGGAAAGGTCAAGGTCAAAGGTTAAAGGTTAAAGGTTAAAGGTTAAAGGTTAAAGGTTAAAGGTTGAAGGTTAAAGCTTAAAGCTTAAAGGTTAAAGGTTAAAGGTTAAAGGTTAAAGGTTAAAAGTTAAAGGTTAAAGGTTAAAGGTTAAAGGTTAAAGGTTAAAGGTTAAAGGTTAAAGGTTAAAGGTTAAAGGTTAAAGGTTAAAGGTTAAAGGTTAAAGGTTAAAGGTTAAAGGTCAAAGGTCAAAGGTCAAAGGTCAAAGGTCAAAGGTCAAAGGTCAAAGGTTAAAGGTTAAAGGTTAAAGGTCAAAGGACAAGGTCAAGGTCAAAGGTCGTGGTCAAGGTCCAGGTCAAGGTCAAGGTCAAGGCAAAGTCAAGGTCAAGGTTCAAAGCTCAAAGGTAAAGATCAAAGATCAAAGATCAAAGGTCAAAGGTCAAGGTCAAGGTCAAGGTCAAGGTCAAGATCAAGGTCAAGGTCAAAGGTCAAGGAAAGGTCAAGGTCAAAGGTTAAAGGTTAAAGGTTAAAGGTCAAAGGTCAAAGGTCAAAGGCCAAAGGTCAAGGTCATGGTCAAGGTCAAGGTCAAAGGCCAAAGGTCAAAGGTCAAAGGTAAAGGTCAAGGTCAAAGGTCAAGGTCAAGGTCAAGGTGAGGTCAAAGGTCAAAGGTCAATATCAAAAGTCAAGATCAAAGGTCAAGGTCAAAGGTCAAAGGTCAATGGTCAAAGGTCAAAGGTCAAAGGTAAAAGGTAAAAGGTCAAAGGTCAAAGGTCAAAGGCCAAAGGCCAAAGGCCAAAGGTCAAAGTCAAAGGTCAAAGGTCAAGGGTCAAAGGTCCAAGGTCAAAGGCCAAAGGTCAAAGTAAAAGGTCAAAGGTCAAAGGTTAAAGGTTAAAGGTTGAAGGTTAAAGGTTAAAGGTTAAAGGTTAAAGGTTAAAGGTTAAAGGTTAAAGGTTAAAGGTTAAAGGTTAAAGGTTAAAGGTTAAAGGTTAAAGGTTAAAGGTTAAAGGTTAAAGGTTAAAGGTTAAAGGTTAAAGGTTAAAGGTTAAAGGTTAAAGGTTAAAGGTTAAAGGTTAAAGGTTAAAGGTTAAAGGTTAAAGGTTAAAGGTTAAAGGTTAAAGGTTAAAGGTTAAAGGTTAATGGTTAAAGGTTAAAGGTTAAAGGTTAAAGGTCAAAGGTCAAAGGCCAAAGGTCAAGGTCATGGTCAAGGTCAAGGTCAAAGGTCAAGGAAAGGTCAAGGTCAAAGATCAAAGATCAAAGGTCAAAGGTCAAAGGTCAAAGGTCAAAGGTCAAGGTCAAGGTCAAGATCAAGGTCAAGGTCAAGGTCAAGGTCAAGGTCAAGGTCAAAGGTCAAGGAAAGGTCAAGGTCAAAGGTTAAAGGTTAAAGGTTAAAGGTTAAAGGTTAAAGGTTAAAGGTTAAAGGTTAAAGGTTAAAGGTTAAAGGTTAAAGGTTAAAGGTTAAAGGTTAAAGGTTAAAGGTTAAAGGTTAAAGGTCAAAGGTTAAAGGTTAAAGGTTAAAGGTTAAAGGTTAAAGGTTAAAGGTTAAAGGTTAAAGGTTAAATGTTAAAGGTTAAAGGTCAAAGGTTAAAGGTTAAAGGTTAAAGGTTAAAGGTTAAAGGTTAAAGGTTAAAGGTTAAAGGTTAAAGGTTAAAGGTTAAAGGTTAAAGGTTAAAGGTTAAAGGTTAAAGATTAAAGGTTAAAGGTTAAAGGTTAAAGGTTAAAGGTTAAAGGTTAAAGGTTAAAGGTTAAAGGTTAAAGGTTAAAGGTTAAAGGTTAAAGGTTAAAGGTTAAAAGTTAAAGGTTAAAGGTTAAAGGTTAAAGGTTAAAGGTTAAAGGTTAAAGGTTAAACGTTAAAGGTTAAAGGTTAAAGGTTAAAGGTTAAAGGTTAAAGGTCAAAGGTCAAAGGTCAAAGGTCAAAGGTCAAAGGTCAAAGGTCAAAGGTCAAAGGTTAAAGGTTAAAGGTTACAGGTCAAAGGTCAAAGGACAAGGTCAAGGTCAAAGGTCGTGGTCAAGGTCCAGGTCAAGGTGAGGTCAAAGGTCAAAGGTCAATATCAAAGGTCAAGATCAAAGGTCAAGGTCAAAGGTCAAAGGTCAATGGTCAAAGGTCAAAGGTCAAAGGTAAAAGGTAAAAGGTCAAAGGCCAAAGGCCAAAGGTCAAAGGTCAAAGTCAAAGGTCAAAGGTCAAGGGTCAAAGGTCCAAGGTCAAAGGCCAAAGGTCAAAGGTCAAAGGTCAAAGGTCAAGGTCAAGGTCAAGATCAAGGTCAAGGTCAAGGTCAAGGTCAAAGGTCAAGGAAAGGTCAAGGTCAAAGGTTAAAGGTTAAAGGTTAAAGGTTAAAAGGTTAAAGGTTGAAGGTTAAAGCTTAAAGCTTAAAGGTTAAAGGTTAAAGGTTAAAGGTTAAAGGTTAAAAGTTAAAGGTTAAAGGTTAAAGGTTAAAGGTTAAAGGTTAAAGGTTAAAGGTTAAAGGTTAAAGGTTAAAGGTTAAAGGTTAAAGGTTAAAGGTTAAAGGTTAAAGGTTAAAGGTCAAAGGTCAAAGGTCAAAGGTCAAAGGTCAAAGGTCAAAGGTCAAAGGTTAAAGGTTAAAGGTTAAAGGTCAAAGGACAAGGTCAAGGTCAAAGGTCGTGGTCAAGGTCCAGGTCAAGGTCAAGGTCAAGGCAAAGTCAAGGTCAAGGTTCAAAGCTCAAAGGTAAAGATCAAAGATCAAAGATCAAAGGTCAAAGGTCAAGGTCAAGGTCAAGGTCAAGGTCAAGATCAAGGTCAAGGTCAAAGGTCAAGGAAAGGTCAAGGTCAAAGGTTAAAGGTTAAAGGTTAAAGGTCAAAGGTCAAAGGTCAAAGGCCAAAGGTCAAGGTCATGGTCAAGGTCAAGGTCAAAGGCCAAAGGTCAAAGGTCAAAGGTAAAAGGTCAAGGTCAAAGGTCAAGGTCAAGGTCAAGGTCAAGGTGAGGTCAAAGGTCAAAGGTCAATATCAAAGGTCAAGATCAAAGGTCAAGGTCAAAGGTCAAAGGTCAATGGTCAAAGGTCAAAGGTCAAAGGTAAAAGGTAAAAGGTCAAAGGTCAAAGGTCAAAGGCCAAAGGCCAAAGGCCAAAGGTCAAAGTCAAAGGTCAAAGGTCAAGGGTCAAAGGTCCAAGGTCAAAGGCCAAAGGTCAAAGTAAAAGGTCAAAGGTCAAAGGTCAAATTCAAGGTCAAGGGTCAAAGGCCAAAGGACAAGGTCAAGGTCAAAGGTCAAAGGTCAAAGGTTAAGGTCAAGGTCAAGGTCAAGGTCAAAGGTCAAAGGTCGAGGTCAAGGTCCAGGTCCAGGTCAAGGTCAAGGTCAAGGCAAAAGTCAAGGTCAAGGTTCAAAGCTCAAAGCTCAAAGGTCAAGATCAAAGATCAAAGATCAGAGGTCAAAGGTCAAAGGTCAAGGTCAAGGGTCAAAGGCCAAAGGTCAAAGTCAAAGGTCAAAGGTCAAAGGTCAAAGGTTAAAGGTTAAAGGTTGAAGGTTAAAGGTTAAAGGTTAAAGGTTAAAGGTTAAAGGTTAAAGGTTAAAGGTTAAAGGTTAAAGGTTAAAGGTTAAAGGTTAAAGGTTAAAGGTTAAAGGTTAAAGGTTAAAGGTTTAAGGTTAAAGGTTAAAGGTTAAAGGTTAAAGGTTAAAGGTTAAAGGTTAAAGGTTAAAGGTTAAAGGTTAAAGGTTAAGGTTAAAAGGTTAAAGGTTAAAGGTTAAAGGTAAATGGTTAAAGGTTAAAGGTTAAAGGTTAAAGGTTAAAGGTCAAAGGTCAAAGGCCAAAGGTCAAGGTCATTGTCAAGGTCAAGGTCAAAGGTCAAGGAAAGGTCAAGGTCAAAGATCAAAGATCAAAGGTCAAAGGTCAAAGGTCAAAGGTCAAAGGTCAAGGTCAAGGTCAAGATCAAGGTCAAGGTCAAGGTCAAGGTCAAGGTCAAAGGTCAAGGAAAGGTCAAGGTCAAAGGTTAAAGGTTAAAGGTTAAAGGTTAAAGGTTAAAGGTTAAAGGTTAAAGGGTAAAGGTTAAAGGTTAAAGGTCAAAGGTTAAAGGTTAAAGGTTAAAGGTTAAAGGTTAAAGGTTAAAGGTTAAAGGTTAAAGGTTAAAGGTTAAAGGTTAAAGGTTAAAGGTTAAAGGTTAAAGGTTAAAGGTTAAAGGTTAAAGGTTAAAGGTTAAAGGTTAAAGGTTAAAGGTTAAAGGTTAAAGGTTAAAGGTTAAAGGTTAGGTTTAAAGGTTAAAGGTTAAAGGTTAAAGGTTAAAGGTTAAAGGTTAAAGGTTAAGGTTAAAGGTTAAAGGTTAAAGGTTAAAGGTTAAGGTTAAAGGTTAAAGGTTAAAGGTCAAAGGTCAAAGGTCAAAAGGTTACAAGGTTAAAGGTTAAAGGTTAAAAGGTTAAAGGTTAAAGGTTAAAGGTTAAAGGTTAAAGGTTAAAGGTTAAAGGTTAAAGGTTAAAGGTTAAAGGTTAAAGGTTAAAAGGTTAAAGGTTAAAGGTTAAAGGTTAAAGGTTAAGGTTAAAGGTTAAAGGTTAAAGGTTAAAGGTTAAAGGTTAAAGGTTAAAGGTTAAGGTTAAAGGTTAAAGGTTAAAGGTTAAAGGTTAAAGGTTAAAGGTTAAAGGTTAAAGGTTAAAGGTTAAAGGTTAAAGGTTAAAGGTTAAAGGTTAAAGGTTAAAGGTTAAGGTTAAAGGTTAAAGGTTAAAGGTTAAAGGTTAAAGGTTAAAGGTCAAGGTCAAAGGTCAAAGGTCAAGGTCAAAAGGTCAAAGGTTAAAGGTTAAAGGTCAAGGTCAAAAGGTCAAGGTCAAGGTCCAAGGTCAAGGTCAAGGTGAGGTCAAAGGTCAAAGGTCAAAGGTCAATAAAAGGTCAAGGTAAAGGTCAAAGGTCAAAGGTCAAAGGTCAAAGGTCAAAGGTTAAAGGTTAAAGGTCAAAGGCTAAAGGTTAAAGGTCAAAAGTCAAAGTCAAAGGTCAAGGTCAAGGGTCAAAGGTCCAAGGTCAAAGGCCAAAGGTCAAAGTAAAGGTCAAAGGTCAAAGGTCAAATTCAAGGTCAGGGTCAAAGGCCAAAGGTCAAGGTTAAAGAGTTAAAGGTTAAAGGTTAAAGGTTAAAGGTTAAGGTTAAAGGTTAAAGGTTAAAGGTTAAAGGTTAAAGGTTAAAGGTTAAAGGTTAAAGGTTAAAGGTTAAAGGTTAAAGGTTAAAGGTTAAAGGTTAAAGGTTAAAGGTTAAAGGTTAAAGGTTAAAGGTTAAAGGTTAAAGGTTAAAGGTTAAAGGTTAAAGGTTAAAGGTTAAAGGTTAAAGGTTAAAGGTTAAAGGTTAAAGGTTAAGGTTAAAGGTTAAAGGTTAAAGGTTAAAGGTTAAAGGTTAAAGGTTAAAGGTTAAAGGTTAAAGGTTAAAGGTTAAAGGTTAAAGGTTAAGGAAAGGTCAAAGGTCAAAGGTCAAAGGTCAAAGGTCAAAGGTCAAAGGTCAAAGGTCAAAGGTCAAAGGTCAAAGGTTAAAGGTTAAAGGTTAGGCAAAGGTCAAAGGACAAGGTCAAGGTCAAAGGTCGTGGTCAGGTCCAGGTCAAGGTCAAGGTCAAGGTCAAGGTCAAGGCAAAGTCAAGGTCAAGGTTCAAAGCTCAAAGGTAAAGATCAAAGATCAAAGGTCAAAGGTCAAAGGTCAAGGTCAAGGTCAAGGTCAAGATCAAGGTCAAGGTCAAAGGTCAAGGAAAGGTCAAAGGTCAAAGGTTAAAGGTTAAAGGTCAAAGGTCAAAGGTCAAAGGCCAAAGGTCAAGGTCATGGTCAAGGTCAAGGTCAAAGGCCAAAGGTCAAAGGTCAAAGAAAGGTCAAGGTCAAAGGTCAAGGTCAAGGTCAAGGTCAAGGTCAAGGTGAGGTCAAAGGTCAAAGGTCAATATCAAAGGTCAAGATCAAAAGGTCAAGGTCAAAGGTCAAAGGTCAAAGGTCAATGGTCAAAGGTCAAAGGTCAAAGGTTAAAGGTTAAAGGTTAAAGGTCAAATTCAAGGTCAAGGGTCAAAGGCCAAAGGTCAAGGTCAAGGTCAAAGGTCAAAGGTTAAGGTCAAGGTGAAGGTCAAGGTCAAAGGTCAAAGGTCGAGGTCAAGGTCCTGGTCCAGGTCAAGGTCAAGGTCAAGGCAAAGTCAAGGTCAAGGTTCAAAGGTCAAAGATCAAAGGTCAAGATCAAAGATCAAAGGTCAAAGGTCAAAGGTCAAGGTCAAGGTGAAGATCAAGGTTAAGGTCAAAGGTCAAGGAAAGGTCAAGGTCAAAGGTTAAAGGTTAAAGGTTAAAGGTTAAAGGTTAAAGGTTAAAGGTTAAGGTTAAAGGTTAAAGGTTAAGGTTAAAGGTTAAAGGTTAAAGGTTAAAGGTTAAAGGTTAAAGGTTAAAGGTTAAAGGTTAAAGGTTAAAGGTTAAAGGTTAAAGGTTAAAGGTTAAAGGTTAAGGTTAAAGGTCAAGGTCAAGGTCAAGGTCAAAGGTTAAAGGTTAAAGGTTAAAGGTAAAGGTCAAGGTTAAAGGTTAAAGGTTAAAGGTTAAAGGTTAAAGGGTAAAGGTTAAAGGTTAAAGGTTAAAGGTTAAAGGTTAAAGGTTAAAGGTTAAAGGTTAAAGGTTAAAGGTTAAAGGTTAAAGGTTAAAGGTTAAAGGTTAAAGGTTAAAGGTTAAAGGTTAAAGGTTAAAGGTTAAAGGTTAAAGGTTAAAGGTTAAAGGTCAAAGGATTAAAGGTTAAAGGTTAAAAGGTTAAAGGTTAAAGGTTAAAGGTTAAGGTTGAAGGTTAAAGGTCAAAGGTCAAAGGTCAAAAAGCCAAAGGTCAAAGTCAAAGGTCAAAGGTCAAAAGAGTCAAAGGACAAGGTCAAGGTAAAGGTCAAAGGTCAAGGTCAAGGTCAAGCTCAAGGTCAAAGGTCAAAGTCAAAGATCAAAGGTCAAAGGTCAAAGGACAAGGTCAAAGGTCAAGGTCAAAGGTCAAGGTCAAGATCAAGGTTAAGGTCAAAGTCAAGGTCAAGGTCAAGGTCAAGGTCAAAGGTCGTGGTCAAGGTCCAGGTCAAGGTCAAGGTCAAGGCAAAGTCAAGGTCAAGGTTCAAAGCTCAAAGGTCAAGATCAAAGGTCAAGATCAAAGATCAAAGGTCAAAGGTCAAGGTCAAGGTCAAAGGTTAAGGTCAAGGTTAAGGTCAAAGGTTAAGGTTAAAGGTTAAGGTCAAAGGTTAAAGGTTAAAGGTTAAAGGTTAAAGGTTAAAGGTTAAAGGTTAAAGGTTAAAGGTTAAAGGTTAAAGGTTAAAGGTTAAAGGTGTAGGTCAAGGTTAAGGTTAAGGTCAAAGGTTAAGGTTAAAGGTTAAAGGATCAAAGATCAAAGGTTAAAGGTTAAAGGTCAAAGGTTAAGGTTAAAGGTCAAGGTCAAGATTAAGGTTAAAGGTCAAAGGTTAAAGGATCAAGGTCAAAGGTTAAAGGTTAAAGGTTAAAGGTCAAAGGTCAAAGGTCAAAGGTCAAAGGTCAAGGTCATGGTCAAGGTCAAGGTCAAAGGTCAAAGGTCAAAGGCCAAAGGTCAAAGGTTAAAGGTTAAAGGCCAAGGTCAAAGGTCAAGGTCAAGGTCAAGGTCAAGGTCAAGGTCAAGGTCAAGGTGAGGTCAAAGGTCAAAGGTCAATATCAAAGGTCAAGATCAAAGGTCAAGGTCAAAGGTCAAAGGTCAATAAGGTCAAAGGTCAAAGGTCAAAGGTCAAAGGTAAAAGGTAAAAGGTCAAAGGTCAAAGGTCAAAGGTCAAAGGTTAAAGGTCAAAGGTCAAAGGTTAAAGGTTAAAGGTCAAGGGTTAAAGGTTCAAGGTCAAAGGCCAAAAGGTCAAAGTTAAAGGTCAAAGGTCAAAGTTCAAGGTTAAGGGTCAAAGGTTAAAGGTTAAGGTAGGTTAAAGGTTAAAGGTTAAAGGTTAAAGGTTAAAGGTTAAAGGTTAAAGGTTAAAGGTTAAAGGTTAAAGGTTAAAGGTTAAAGGTTAAAGGTTAAAGGTTAAAGGTTAAAGGTTAAAGGTTAAAGGTTAAAGGTTAAAGGTCAAAGGTCAAAGGTTAAAGGTTAAAGGTCAAAGGTCAAAGGTTAAAGGGCAAAGGTCAAAGGTTAAAGGTTAAAGGTTAAAGGTTAAAGGTTAAAGGTTAAAGGTTAAAGGTTAAAGGTTAAAGGTTAAAGGTTAAAGGTTAAAGGTTAAAGGTTAAAGGTTAAAGGTTAAAGGTTAAAGGTTAAAGGTTAAAGGTTAAAGGTTAAAGGTTTAAGGTTAAAGGTTAAAGGTTAAAGGTTAAAGGTTAAAGGTTAAAGGTTAAAGGTTAAAGGTTAAAGGTTGAAGGTTAAAGGTTAAAGGTTAAAGGTCAAAGGTCAAAAGCCAAAGGTCAAAGGTCAAAGGTTAAAGGTCAAAGGTCAAAGGACAAGGTCAAAGGTAAAGGTTAAGGTTAAAGGTTAAGGTCAAGGTCAAGGTTAAGGTTAAAGTTAAAGGTTAAAGGTTAAAGGTCAAAGGATAAGGTTAAGGTTAAGGTCAAGGTCAAGGTCAAGTTCAAGGTCAAGGTCAAAGTCAAGGTCAAGGTCAAGGTCAAGGTTAAAGGTCGTGGTCAAGGTTAAAATTAAGGTCAAAGGTCAAAGGTCAAAGGTCAAGGTTCAAAGGTCAAAGGTCAAAGGTTAAAGGTTAAAGGTTAAAGGTCAAAGGTTAAAGGTTAAAGGTTAAAGGTTAAAGGTTAAAGGTTAAAGGTTAAAGGTCAAAGGTCAAAGGTCAAGGAAAGGTCAAGGTCAAAGGTTAAAGGTTAAAGGTTAAAGGTTAAAGGTCAAAGGTTAAAGGTTAAAGGTTAAAGGTTAAAGGTTAAAGGTCAAAGGTCAAAGGTCAAGGTCATGGTCAAGGTCAAGGTCAAAGGTCAAGGTCAAAGGTCAAGGTCAAAGATCAAAGATCAAAGATCAAAGGTCAAAGGTCAAAGGTCAAAGGTCAAGGTCAAAGGTCAAGATCAAGGTCAAAGGTCAAAGGTCAAGGAAAGGTCAAGGTCAAAGGTTAAAGGTTAAAGGTTAAAGGTCAAAGGTCAAAGGTCAAAGGCCAAAGGTCAAAGGTTATGGTCAAGGTCAAAGGTCAAAGGTCAAAGGTCAAAGGCCAAAGGTCAAAAGGTTAAAGGTTAAAGGTTAAAGGTTAAAGGTTAAAGGTTAAGGTCAAAGGTTAAAGGTCAAAGGTCAAAGGTTAAGGTGAGGTCAAAGGTTAAAGGTCAAGTATCAAAGGTTAAGGATCAAAGGTTAAGGTCAAAGGTTAAAGGTTAAAGGTTAAAGGTTAAAGGTTAAAGGTTAAAGGTTAAAGGTTAAAGGTTAAAGGTTAAAGGTTAAAGGTTAAAGGTCAAAGGTTAAAGGTTAAAGGTCAAAGGTCAAAGGTCAAAGGTTAAGGGTCAAAGGTTCAAGGTTAAAGGTTAAAAGGTTAAAGTTAAAAGGTCAAAGGTCAAATTCAAGGTCAAAGGTCAAAGGTTAAAGGTTAAAGGTTAAGGTTAAAGGTTAAAGGTTAAAGGTTAAAGGTTAAAGGTTAAAGGTTAAAGGTTAAAGGTTAAAGGTTAAAGGTTAAAGGTTAAAGGTTAAAGGTTAAAGGTTAAAGGTTAAAGGTTAAAGGTTAAAGGTTAAAGGTTAAAAGGTTAAAGGTTAAAGGTTAAAGGTTAAAGGTTAAAGGTTAAAGGTTAAAGGTTAAAGGTTAAAGGTTAAAGGTTAAAGGTTAAAGGTCAAAGGTTAAAGGTCAAAGGTTAAAGGTCAAAGGTTAAAGGTTAAAGGTTAAAGGTTAAAGGTTAAAGGTTAAAGGTTAAAGGTCAAAGGACAAAGGTCAAAGGTCAAAGGTTGTGGTCAAGGTCCAGGTCAAGGTCAAGGTCAAAGGTCAAAGGTCAAGGTCAAGGTTCAAAGCTCAAAGGTTAAAGAGTCAAAGATCAAAGATCAAAGGTCAAAGGTCAAAGGTCAAAGGTCAAAGGTCAAAGGTCAAGATCAAGGTCAAGGTCAAGGTCAAAGGTTAAGGTAAAGGTTAAGGTTAAAGGTTAAAGGTCAAAGGTCAAAGGTTAAAGGTCAAAGGTCAAAGGTTAAGGTCAAAGGTCAAAGGTCAAGGTCAAAGGTCAAAGGTCAAAGGTCAAAGGTAAAAGGTCAAGGTTAAAGGTTAAGGTCAAGGTTAAGGTCAAGGTTAAAGGTTGAAGGTTAAAGGTCAAAGGTTAAGATCAAAGGTCAAAGATCAAAGGTCAAGGTTAAAGGTTAAAGGTTAAAGGTTAAAGGTTAAAGGTTAAAGGTTAAAGGTAAAAGGTCAAAGGTCAAAGGTCAAAGGTCAAAGGTCAAAGGTTAAGGTCAAAGGTCAAAGGTCAAGGGTCAAAGGTCAAAGGTCAAAGGTCAAAGGTCAAAGGTTAAAGGTTAAAGGTCAAAGGTCAAAGGTTAAAGGTTAAGGGTCAAAGGTCAAAGGTACAAGGTCAAAGGTCAAAGGTCAAAGGTTAAAGGTCAAGGTCAAGGTTAAGGTTAAAGGTTAAAGGTTAAAGGTTAAAGGTTAAAGGTTAAAGGTCAAAGGTTAAAGGTCAAAGGCAAAGGTCAAAGGTTAAAGGTTCAAAGGTCAAAGGTCAAAGGTTAAGATCAAAGATTAAAGATTAAAGGTTAAAGGTCAAAGGTTAAAGGTTAAAGGTCAAAGGTTAAAGGTTAAAGGTCAAAGGTTAAAGGTTAAAGGTTAAAGGTTAAAAGTTAAAGGTTAAAGGTTAAAGGTTAAAGGTTAAAGGTTAAAGGTTAAAAGGTTAAAGGTTAAAGGTTAAAGGTTAAAGGTTAAAGGTTAAAGGTTAAAGGTTAAAGGTTAAAGGTTAAAGGTTAAAGGTTAAAGGTTAAAGGTTAAAGGTTAAAGGTTAAAGGTTAAAGGTTAAAGGTTAAAGGTCAAAGGTCAAAGGTCAAAGGTCAAAGGTTAAAGGTTAAAGGTTAAAGGTTAAAGGTTAAAGGTTAAAGGTTAAAGGTTAAAGGTTAAAGGTTAAAGGTTAAAGGTTAAAGGTTAAAGGTTAAAGGTTAAAGGTTAAAGGTTAAAGGTTAAAGGTTAAAGGTTAAAGGTTAAAGGTTAAAGGTTAAAGGTTAAAGGTTAAAGGTTAAAGGTTAAAGGTTAAAGGTTAAAGGTTAAAGGTTAAAGGTTAAAGGTTAAAGGTCAAAGGTTAAAGGTTAAAAGTTAAAGGTTAAAGGTTAAAGGTTAAAGGTTAAAGATTAAAGGATAAAGGTCAAGGTTAATTTAAAGGTTAAAGGTTAAGGTTAAAGGTTAAAGGTTAAAGGTCAAAGGTTAAAGGTTAAGGTCAAAGGTCGTGGTCAAGGTTAAAGGTTAAGGTTAAGGTCAAGGTAAAGTCAAGGTCAAGGTTCAAAGCTCAAAGGTCAAAATCAAGGTCAAGATCAAAGATCAAAGATCAAAGGTCAAAGATCAAGGTCAAGATCAAGGTCAAGGTCAAGGTCAAGGTCAAAGGTCAAAGGTCAAGGGTAAAGGTCAAAGGTCAAAGGTTAAAGGTTAAAGGTTAAAGGTTAAAGGTTAAAGGTTAAAGGTTAAAGGTTAAAGATTAAAGGTTAAAGGTTAAAGGTTAAAGGTTAAAGGTTAAAGGTTAAAGGTTAAAGGTTAAAGGTTAAAGGTTAAAGGTTAAAGGTTAAAGGTTAAAGGTTAAAGGTTAAAGGTTAAAGGTTAAAGGTTAAAGGTTAAAGGTTAAAGGTTAAAGGTTAAAGGTTAAAGGTTAAAGGTTAAAGGTTAAAGGTTAAAGGTTAAAGGTTAAAGGTTAAAGGTTAAAGGTTAAAGGTTAAAGGTTAAAGGTTAAAGGTTAAAGGTTAAAGGTTAAAGGTTAAAGGTTAAAGGTCAAAGGTCAAAGGTCAAAAGCCAAAGGTCAAAGTCAAAGGTCAAAGGTCAAAGGTCAAGGACAAGGTCAAGGTCAAGGTCAAGGTCAAGGTCAAGGTCAAAGTCAAGGTCAAGGTCAAGGTCAAGGTCAAAGGTCAAAGGTCAAAGGTCGTGGTCAAGGTCCAGGTCAAGGTCAAAGGCAAAGTCAAGGTTCAAAGCTCAAAGGTCAAAGGTCAAAATCAAAGATCAAAGGTCAAAGGTCA
The DNA here is from genome assembly GCA_035047585.1 of Drosophila monieri. Classification (NCBI taxonomy): domain Eukaryota; kingdom Metazoa; phylum Arthropoda; class Insecta; order Diptera; family Drosophilidae; genus Drosophila; species Drosophila monieri. Next base: position 17,512 of record JAWNPJ010000083.1, on the reverse strand, counting down.
AGGTCAAGGTCA
>JAWNPJ010000083.1:0-10000 GCA_035047585.1 Drosophila monieri | reverse complement strand
TTGTAACAATAGCAACCTTGGCTTGGCAACGACGCGCTTCATGGCAACCTTGGCTTGGCCTTCACGGCGGGAGCTGGCAACGCGACGGCCATGGCCTTTGACCCCCGACTGCTGACCTTGCTGACCTTTGACAGGCCTTGGCTTGCTGGCAAGCAACAGCAACTGCTGGCAACGCCTTTAGGCTGGCAACACAGCAACTGCCAGCAACCCAAACCTTGACACAGCAACCTTGCAACTGGCACAACCTTGGCAGAAAACAGCCTTGGCAACACAACCTTTAATAGCAGCAACCTTGGCAAGCAACCTTGCCACAGTAACAGCAACCTTATGCCAGCAACCTTTAACAGCAAACTTACAACCTTGTGCAGCAACCCTTGCTGGCAAACACGCTGGCAATAACCAACAACCTTTATAAAACTAGCAATAACAATACCTGGCAAACAACCTTTAACAACCTGTGAAAACCAGCAACGCCTGGCAAACACTGGCAAACGTTTAACTGCTGGCATGCTGCCAAACAACCTTATTGCCAATAACTGACACACTTGCTGGCAAACAGCAAACAACCCAGCAACCTTGTATAACTAACATGCTGGCAACAACCTTGGCAACAAACCTTGGCAACAGCCTTAAACGGGCAAGCAAGCAAGCATTTGGCGAGCACAACCTTGGCAAGCGTTTGACGTTTGAAAAACAGCAACAACATGGCAACGAAAAACTGCTGGCTTGTGTACAACGTATAACTAACTAACCTGTACTTATTTAACTAACCAAACGCTGTAACTATTGCCAACCTTCAACAGGTACAACCACCTTGGCTAACCTGACCGACTGTGACAAACCTTTGTTGTAACTAACCTGACACAGCCTTGTACCAACCTTGGCAAATACAACCTTGGCTGTACTGTACTGTACTGTAAGCCACTGCAGCACTTGTGGCTGCTACAGTAACCTTTGTACCCCAACCTTTAACCTTTAACCACAGCACGCTGCTGTAACCTAACCAACAACCTTGGCTTGGCAAAGACAACACGCTGCAACCTTTAACCTTGGCTTGGCAACTAACAACCTTTAACCTTTAACCTTTAATAACACAACCTTAAATATACAACCTGTAGCAGCACTTGGCTGCTAGTAGCAACTATAGCCACAGCCTTAACCCCAACTGCTGGCAAACTGCACAATAATACAACCTTAACCTGTACAACAGTAACAGCAACCTTGGCAATACTGCAACCTTGTACAATATGCTGGCAACTTGTGCTGGCAACCTTGGCTGCCTTGGCTTAACAACCTTTTAACTAACAGCATTTGCTGTTGCTGGCAGCAGACACAACTGCTGGCAACAGCAACAACAACAACCTTGTACTAACTAACAACAGCAATAACTAACAACAGCAACAACAGCAATAGCACCAACAACCTTTTAACCTTGGCAAGCAACCTTGACTTTCATGACAGCACGACCTTGACACTTGACAACGTCTTGATCTTTGACCTTATTCTGACCTTGACATGACCTTGCAACCTTCTTACAACTGCTGGCACCTTGTGCACAAGCAACCAACCTTGGCTGCTGGCTTTAACCTTTAACCTGGCAAACACTGGCAACCTTGGCTGCTGGCAAACAACTGACAGCATTTGACAGGTGCTGGCAACTGACAACCAAACACTTGGCAACAGCCTCTTTAAAACTTACAACCTTTGACTGCTGACTAGACCTTCTCATGACCAGATCTCTTGATGTTGTTGTCATGAAGGTGCCAAACCAGATCCTTTTTGACTAGCTGATGACAGCACAAGCTTGCTTTGACAGCGATATATGCTGCTTTAACCATCCAACCTTGGCTTGCTAACCTTTAACCTTGGCTTTTAACTGTGAGCAAGCAACCTTGGCACCAAACAGCAACCTTTAACTGTGCCAACCTTTAACCTCTTTTAAGCCTTTAACCTTGCTTGTGCCAACCTGTACAGCATGCAACTTATTGCCATGGCAGCAATAGCAGCAGCACACAAACCTTGTGGCAATAGCAATAGCAACCTGGCAACAACCTTTAACCTTGCAACTTAACGCCTTTGTAGCCTTTGTACATTTGCTGATCTTGACCTTCACCTTGGCCTTTGACCTTTATGACCTTTGATCTTTGATCTTGACCTTTGAGCTTTGGAAGCAGACCTTGACTTTGCCGACCTTGACCTGGACCTTGACCACGACCTTTGACCTTCGGCCTGACCTTGACGTTATTGGTATGACGACTGACCTTGACCTTGACATGACCTCATGTAATGACCTTATGACCTTATGACCTTGACTGTTAGCTGGCAACTGACCTTTGTTAGCCTGACCTTGGCTAACCTTTGCTAACCTTTAACCTTTAACCTTTAACCTTTAACCTTTAACCTTACAACCTTGTACTTAGACAACCTTTAACCTTTAACCACTGGCCTTTAACCTTGCTAACTGGCAAGCAACTTGAAAGCCTTTAACCTTAAACCTTTAACCCAACACAACCTTGGCAACAACCCTTTGAGCCTTTAACCCCAAGCTTTAACCTTTAGCTTTGGCAACAGCCTTTAAGCTTTAAGCTTTAACCTTCAACCTGGCCTTTAACCTTGCTTTAACCTTTTGCTTTAACCTTTAACCTTTGGCCTTGACCTTTCCTTGACCTTGGTCTTGACCTTGACCTTGGCCTTGACCTTTGATCTTTGATTTTGACTGCTTGAGCTGAGGCTTTGGACCTTGACTTTGGAACATGACCTGACCTGACTGACCTGACGGTGACCTTGACTTTGATATGACCTTAACTGACCTTGTCAACCGCTGACCTTGCTGACAACTGGCTGATGCTGACTAGCTGACTAACATTTAACCTTTAACCTTGCTAACCTTTAACCTTTAACCTTTAACCTTTAACCTTTAACCTTTAACCTTTAACCTTTAACCTTTAACCTTTAACCTTTAACCTTTAATACAACAACAACCTTTAACCTTAACCTTGCCACAACCTTAACCTTTAACCTTGGCAAGCCTTAAGCAACCTTTAAACTTTAACCTTTAGCCTTTAGCTTTAAGCTTTAGCAGCCTATTTGGCAACTGGCAATAACCTTTAACCTTTTACCTTTAACCTTTAACCTTTGACCTTGACTTCTTGGTGATCTTGATATGACCTTAACTGATCTTTGATTTTGACTGCTGAGCTTTGAGCTGAACCTTGACTTTGCCTTGACCTTGGACCTTTGACCTTGATGACCTTGACGCTGACTGACCTGACCTTGACCTTGACCTTGTGCTGACCTTTGACCTTTGGCGACCTTTGACCTGACCTTCTAACCTTTAACCTTTAACCTTTAACCTTTAACCTTTAACCTTTAACCTTTAACCTTTAACCTTTAACCTTTAACCTTTAACCTTTAACCTTTAGCTTAGCACAACCTTTAACCTTGTATACTTTAATATGTATACCTAACCTTGTACTGACAACAACCTTCAACCTTTAACCTTTAACCTTGGTAACCTTGCTAAGCTTGCAGCAAACTTGGCAACCTTTGGCAACTGGCTTGTAACCTGGCCAGCCTTGACCTTGACCTTTTCCTTGACTGCTGACCTTGACCTTGACCTTGACCTTGGTGACCTGACCTTTGATCTTTGATCTTTGATCTTGACCTTTGATCTTGACCTTTGAGCTTGAACCTTGACAGCAACTGCCTTGACCTTATTTATGACCTGGACCTTGACCACGACCTTTGACCTTGACCTTGACGACGACAACGAAATTGACCATGACCTTGTCAGCTGACAGCTGACCTGACACGACCTTTGGCGACCTTTGTCCTTTGACCTTTGACCTTTGACCTTTGACCTTAACCTTTAACCTTGCCTTTAACCTTTAACCTTTGACCTTGACCTTGACCTTAAACCTTTAACCTTTAGCAGCTAACCAACCACAACCTTGCTAACCACTAACCTTTAACCTTTAACCTTTAACCTTTAACCTTTAACCTTTGGCAACGACCTTGCCCTTTGACCTTTGACCTTGACCTTTGACCTTTGACTTTGTTTCTGACCTTGACCTTTGACCTTGACCTTAACCTTTAACCTTTAACCTTTAACCTTTAACCTTTAACCTTTAACCTTTAACCTTTAACCTTTAACCTTTAACCTTTAACCTTTAACCTTTAACCTTCAACCTTTAACCTTTAACCTTTGACAGCGGCCTTTGACTTTGACCTTTGGCCTTTGACCCTTGACCTTGACCTTGACCTTTGACCTTTGACCTCTGATCTTTGATCTTTGATCTTGACCTTTGAGCTTTGGGCTTTGAACCTTGACCTTGACTTTACCTTGACCTTTGACCTTGACCTGGACCTGGACATGACCTCGACCTTTGACCTTTGACCTTGACCTTGACCCGGCCTTAACCTTTGACCTTTGACCTTGACCTTGTCCTTTAACCTTTGACCCTTGACCTTGAATTTGACCTTTGACTGACCTTTGACCTTTGGCCTTGACTGTGGACCTTTGACCCTTGACCTTTGACCTTTGACTTTGACCTTTGACCTTTGGCCTTCCCTGACCTTTGACCTTTTACCTTTACCTTTGACGCTGACCTTTGACCATTGACCTTTGACGGCCTTGATCTTGACCTTTGATATTGACCTTGACCTCACGGCCTTGACCTTGACCTTGACCTTTGACCTTGACCTTTTACCTTGCTGGCCTTTGACCTTGACCTGTCCTGTATGACCTTTGACCTTTGACACTTTGACCTTTGACCTTTAACCTTTGACCTTGACCTTTCCTTGACCTTTGACCTTGACCTTGACCTTGATCTTGACCTTGACCTTGACCTTGACCTTTGACCTTTGACCTTTGATCTTTGATCTTTGATCTTTACCTTTGAGCTTTGAACCTTGACCTTGACTTTGCCTTGACCTTGACCTGGCCTGGACCTTGACCACGACCTTTGACCTTGACCTTGTCCTTTGACCTTTGACCTTTAACCTTTAACCTTTAACTAGCGACCTTTGACCCTTTGACCTTTGACCTTTGACCTTTGACCTTTGTGACCTTTAACCTTTAACCTTTAACCTTTAACCTTTAACCTTTAACCTTTAACCTTTAACCTTTAACCTTTAACCTTTAACTGCTAACTTTAGCACTTGGCAACCTTTAACCTTTAACCTTTAACCTTTAACCTTTAACTTAACCTTTAACCTTTAACCTTTAACCTTTAACCTTTAACCTTTAACCTTTAACCTTTAACCTTTAACCTTTAACCTTTAACCTTGACCTTGACCTTTGGCCTTTGACCCTTGACCTTGAATTTGACCTTTGACCTTTTACTTTGACCTTTTGGCCTTTGACCTTGGACCTTTGACCCTTGACCTTTGACCTTTGACTTTGACCTTTGACCTTTGGCCTTTGGCCTTTGGCCCAACTGACCTTTGACCTTTTACCTTTACCTTTTACCTTTGACCTTTGACCTTTGACCTTATTCTGACCTTTGACATGACAGGTGACCTTATTTGACTGACCTTATTTGACCTTTGATGACCTTTGACCTTTGACGACCTTTGGCCTTTGACCTTGACGACCACGGCCTTTGACCTTTGACCTTTAACCTTTAACCTTAACCTTTGACCTTGACCTTTCCTTGACCTTTGACCTTGACCTTGATCTTGACCTTGACCTTGACCTTTGACCTTTGATCTTTGATCTTTGATCTTTGACCTTGACCTTTCCTTGACCTTTGACCTTGACCTTGACCATGACCTTGACCTTTGGCCTTTGACCTTTGACCTTTAACCTTTAACCTTTAACCTTTAACCTTTAACCTTTAAGCTTTAACCTTTAACCTTTAACCTTTGACCTTGACCTTTCCTTGACCTTTGACCTTGACCTTGACCTTGACCTTGACCTTGACCTTGGCCTTTGACCTTTGATCTTTGATCTTTGATCTTGACCTTTGATCTTGACCTTCAGGCTTTGAACCTTGACTAACTGCCTTGACCTTGACCTTGACCTGGACCTTGACCACGACCTTGACCTTGACCTTGACCTTGACTTTGGCCTTGACCTTGAACTTGACCTTGACCTTGACCTTGACCTTGACATCCTTTGACCTTTGACCTTTGACCTTTGACTTTGACCTTGACCTTAGGCTTGACCTTGACCTTTGACCTTGACCTTTACCTTGACCTTGTCCTTTGACCTTTGACCTTTGACTTTGACCTTTGGCTTTTGACCTTTGACCTTTGACTGTGACCTTTAACCTTCCAACCTTTAACCTTTAACCTTTAACCTTTAACCTTTAATGACCTTTGACCTTAAACCTTTAACCTTTAACCTTTAACCTTTAACCTTTAACCTTTAACCTTTGGCTAACCTTTAACTAACCTTTAACCTTTAACCTTTAACCTTTAACCTTTAACCTTTAACCTTTAACCTTCTTTAACCTTTGACCTTTGACCTTTGACTGCCCTTGACCTTTGACCTTTGACCTTTGACCTTTGACCTTGATATGACCTTTGACCTTTGACCTTTGACCTTTGACCTTTGACTGACCTTTGACCTTTGACCTTTGACCTTTAACCTTTAACCTTTAACCTTTAACCTTTAACCTTTAACCTTTAACCTTTAACCTTTAACCTTTAACCTTGACCTTGGCCTTTGACCCTTGACCTTAAGATTTGACCTTTGACCTTTTACTTTGACCTTTGGCCTTTTGACCTTGGACCTTTGACCCTTGACCTTTGACCTTTGACTTTGACCTTTGACCTTTGGCCTTTGGCCTTTGACCTTTGACCTTTGACCTTTTACCTTTTACCTTTTACCTTTGACCTTTGACCTTTGACCTTTGACCATTGACCTTTGACCTTTGACCTTGACCTTTGATCTTGACCTTTGATATTGACCTTTGACCTTTGACCTCACCTTGACCTTGACCTTGACCTTGACCTTGACCGTGACCTTGACCTTTGACCTTGGCCTTTACCTTTGACCTTTGACCTTTGGCAACTGACCTTTGGCCTTTGACCTTGACCTTGATGACCTTGACCCAACCTGACCTTTGACCTTTGACCTTTGACCTTTAACCTTTAACCTTTAACCTTTGACCTTGACCTTTCATGACCTTTGACCTTGACCTTGATCTTGACCTTGACCTTGACCTTGACCTTTGACCTTTGACCTTTGATCTTTGATCTTTGATCATGACCTTGACCTTTCCTTGACCTTTGACCTTGACCTTGACCATGACCTACGACCTTTGGCCTTTGACCTTTGACCTTTAACCTTTAACCTTTAACCTTTAACCTTTAACCTTTAAGCTTTAACCTTTAACCTTTAACCTTTGACCTTGACCTTTCCTTGACCTGACCTTGACCTTGACCTTGACCTTGGCCTTTGACCTTTGATCTTTGATCTTTGATCTTGACCTTTGATCTTGACCTTTGAGCTTTGAACCTTGACCTTGACTTTGCCTTGACCTTGACCTTGACCTGGACCTTGACCACGACCTTTGACCTTGACGGCCTTGGCCTTGACTTTGACCTTGACCTTGAGCTTGACCTTGACCTTGACCTTGACCTTGACCTTGTCCTTTTGACCTTTGACCTTTGACCTTTGGCTTGACCTTATGACCTTGACTTGACCTTGACCTTGACCTTGACCTTTACCTTGACCTTGTCCTTTGACCTTTGACTGACCTTTGACTTTGACTAACATGCCCTGACCTTTGACCTTTGACCTTTAACCTTCAACCTTTAACCTTTAACCTTTAACCTTTAACCTTTAACCTTTAACCTTTGACCTTTGACCTTAGAGCACTAGCCTTTAACCTTTAACCTTTAACCTTTAACCTTTAACCTTTAACCTTTAACCTTTAACCTTTAACCTTTAACCTTTAACCTTTAACCTTTAACCTTTAACTAGCTAACCTTTAACCTTTAACCTTTGACCTTTGACCTTTGACCTTGGCAAGCCTTTGACCTTGACCTTGACCTTTGACCTTTGACCTTTGACCTTGTTAACGACCTTGTTGTGACCTTGTTGTGACCTTTGACCTTTGACCTTTAACCTTCTTAACCTTTAACCTTTAACCTTTAACCTTTAACCTTTAACCTTTAACCTTTAACCTTTAACCTTTAACCTTTAACCTTTAACCTTTAACCTTTAACCTTTAACCTTTAACCTTTAACCTTTGACCTTGACCTTTCCTTGACCTTTGACCTTGACCTTGATCTTCCACCTTGACCTTGACCCAGAGCCTTTGACCTTTGATCTTTGATCTTGACCTTTGAGCTTTGAGCTTTGAACCTTGACCTTGACTTTGCCTTGACCTTGACAAAAAAGTGGACCAGGACCTTGACCTCGACCTTTTGACCTTTTGACCTTGACCTTCACCTTGACCTTAACCTTTGACCTTTGGACCTTGACCTTGACCTTCTGGCCTTTGACCCTTGACCTTGAATTTGACCTTTAACCTTTAACCTTTAACCTTTGACCTTTGACCTTTGACCTTTGACCTCGACCTTTGACCTTGACCTTTGATCTTGACCTTTGATATTGACCTTTGACCTTTGACCTCACCTTGACCTTGACCTTGACCTTGACCTTGCTGTTGAAACTGACCTTCCCCCCGACCTTTTCACCTTTGACCTTTGGCCTTTGACCTTGACCTTGACCATGACCTTGACCTCGGCCTCTCACTCTGACCTTTGACCTTTGACCTTTAACCTTTGACCTTGACCTTTCCTTGACCTTTGACCTTGACCTTGATCTTGACCTTGACCTTGACCTTGACCTTTGACCTTTGATCTTTGATCTTTGATCTTTACCTTTGAGCTTTGAACCTTGACCTTGACTTTGCCTTGACCTTGACATCGACCTTGACCTTGACCTGGACCTTGACCACGACCTTTGACCTTGACCTTGTCCTTTGACCTTTGACCTTTAACCTTTAACCTTTGACCTTTGACCTTTGACCTTTTACTTGTCCTCTGACCGCCGACCCCTGACCTTAGGCCAACTGACCTTTGACCGCTGACCTTTAACCTTTAACCTTTAACCTTTAACCTTTAACCTTTAACGCTATAACCTTTAACCTTTAACCTTTAACCTTTAACCTTTAACTTTCAACCTTTAACCTTTAACCTTTAACCTTTAACCTTTAACCTTTAACCTTTAACCTTTAACCTTTAACCTTTAACCTTTAACCTTTAACCTTTAACCTTTAACCTTTAACCTTTAACCTTTAACCTTTAACCTTTAACCTTTAACCTTTAACCTTTAACCTTTAACCTTTAACCTTTAACCTTTAACCTTTAACCTTTAACCTTTAACCTTGAATCTTTAACCTTCAACCTTTAACCTTTAACCTTTAACCTTTAACCTTGACCTTTGACCTTTGACCCTTGACCTTGAATTTGACCTTTGACCTTTGACCTTTTACTTTGACCTTTGGCCTTTGACCTTGGACCTTTGACCCTTGACCTTTGACCTTTGACTTTGACTTTTAACAATGGCCTTTGGCCTTTGACCTTTACCTTTTACCTTTGACCTTTGACCCTTTGACCATTGACCTTTGACCTTTGACCTTGACCTTTTATCTTGACCTTTGTTATTGACCTTTGACCTTTGACCTCACCTTGACCTGGACCTTGACCACGACCTTTGACCTTGACCTTGTCCTTTGACCTTTGACCTTTAACCTTTAACCACTGACCTTGACCTTTGACCTTTGACCTTTGACCTTTGACCTTTGACCTTGCTTTAACCTTTAACCTTTAACCTTTAACCTTTAACCTTTAACCTTTAACCTTTAACCTTTAACCTTTAACTTTTAACCTTTAACCTTTAACCTTGCTAACCTTTAACCTTTAACCTTTAACCTTTAACCTTTAACCTTTAACCTTTAACCTTTAACCTTTAACCTTTAACCTTTAACCTTTAACCTTTAACCTTTAACCTTTAACCTTTAACCTTTGACCTTTAACCTTT